>OZ020193.1:32180641-32395869 GCA_963971165.1 Philopedon plagiatum | reverse complement strand
AAGGTTTTAGATCACCATTATTTACGTGTCAAATTAAAGAAAGGCAAATGAATATGATTTAATTAATTTATAGTGTCATGGCATAGCAATGTAAAAAAAATTTTAAACAAAAATTGCCGATATAGGACCAATAAAAAAATAAGTATTTATTTTCAAGCAAATGTGACTTTATATTGTTGGCATGTAGATTTAGTATACAAGGAGACTAAAAATATTGATCCCTAGAGGGATCGTGTAATCTGAGTATTTCAAGGTTTCCCATGCCCATGATATTGCATACTCAGCAAAAGATAAAAAAATAGTCAATGCATGGAACGTAAAGAAAATAAAATTCTTAATATGACGGGATGAGTGTAAAAATTAAAATAAAACCCATCTACCCTACCCAACTGCAGCATAATCGAAAATATTGTATAAGATACGGTGTACTAAACCTAACCCCATTATAATAAATTTGTCTTTTTATGGATACTAATAGAGATATTCACAAATGTTATACAAAATCATTATACTAATCTTAAAAAATAAGAAAGGCCCCCAATAGGTTATTAATTTTGTATTAATCTGGGAAGTATTTTACTCAGAACTTTCCTTGCTGTTCTTAATTCAAATACCTCCGGTTCACTTGAAAATTTTACAGATGCTTTGTACGATTTTATTATTGTGTCAGAATACCGCGGACATTTAGAAAACGATATGTAAAATAAATACATGGTAAGGGCAGTTGTCTTCAATCATCTTTCATATGTTTAGAGCACTGTAAACTGCAATAAAATCGTAGCAGTAAAATTGGCAACATGGTTGGATCTCACGTTACGTATATATTTCCTAATTTACAAGGTCGGATCTCGCCTATTACAAGTATTGTAAGGGATCTCTACTTCACATTATTCTGTGTGTATATAAAAATTTGAAAATGACCTACCCCTGTGGTGGTACCATAAATTAAAACACACAATTATTGACTTTTACAACAGATTTTTTTAAATACCTTTATTTGTTCAGGTGGATCTCGGGTAGTCCAAAATATGATCGGATCTCAACTTGACATAAAAACATGTATATATATATATATATATATATATATATATATATATATATATATATATATATATATATATATATATATATATATATATATAGACATATAAACGGTCATTCAAGAGCCCGTAGATAATATGAAGAGCTAGTTGTGCGTCCCGACAAAACGCTGTGTGTCCCGAGTCCGGGCTACATAACGTATGCCGCTGTATATGTGTTCTGTTGGGCTTTATATCGAATTTATGTATGTTTCCCAATTTTTTGTTAGGGCTTCACAACATCACTTTAATCCATCCAAGATACAGCACATAGTTCAAGGCATTTATAAAAGAGGGCACTGTACCTATAAACAGATTTGTGGTATAATTTCGTAAATGAGCCCCGATATTCCAAGCTCGTTGTTTAGCCCTAGATTGGACAACACCGCATACATGGTATGGGGGGCTTCACAGGGTCAGTTTTATGCTCATTTAATATTTCAAATGACCACGAGCACGAATCTGACTTTGTAGAGCCCCCGATCAGTGTGCGCAGCTAGGGCTAAGCACCGTGCTTGAAGTTTTCGGGATCTTATCATAAATACACCACTAATTAGTAATGACATTACAAACATGTAACATTCAGAGTATGTGAAAAATGAAACTACAAATATCCAAATAAAACTTTAATAAAATGTACTGGTCAGTAAGAAACAGAACATGAGTAACTGGTCTTGAAAATAAGCAAAAAAACTGTTTAACAAAATGAAGACTATGAACATATTTTTAAGTAAGTTATAAGCTTCAAGTAAAACCAATTAAAGGCTCTCGTGCTCCTAAAATTAATGCAATACTTGGTAGCTAAAGTAGTGCTTGAACGTTATATAAAACATATTAAAAACTGTATTACAAAATAATAAAATGCAAGCGCGGCCCGTGAAATTTTAAAAGTGTATATTTCTGTTGCTACTTATAGGACTCATGCCAAGTTCAGGTTTTTTAATAGTGAGCCTATTAGGATTTTGTTAAAGAAAAAAAATATTTTGTAATTTGCGAAAAAAAGTTGAATTTTTGAATTGACCCACCTGGGAAAAAAATTAACACGCTTAGGTATGTTATTTATTATTTTTTCTAAACAAATTTTACATCATTTTGTCGGCAATTCTTAAATTTAAAAAAAAAATTGTAAGTAAACTGGTCAACAAAAAAATCGGCAAAAGCTATTTTAACTCGACTTTTCAAACTGCCATAACTTTTTAAAAACTTAACTTTTTTGAGAGCGGTTTTCGGATATCGATAGCTCGTCTTTCCCAGATTAAGTATCAAGAACTGATTTGGCAATGGAAACGGCATTTTCATGCTATACAGGGTGATTAATAAGGTAATGTAAAACTACTAAAAGTTTCGGTGTGTGCCATATTGCGAATAAATTTTTTTGGTCGTTCCGACATAGCGTGTTAGTAAGCTGATATTAATATCTCCAGACGTGTTCGCCGAAATTTCGATTAATGGTCTTTAACGGAAAATACAGGAGGAAACATAAAAAGCACACAAAATTTGGTAGCCTCATTTTTAAAACGCTGTAGCTCGAAAACGGATTGATAGACTTTGTCGGGCTTTTTAGGTATTAAAAGCCCTTTCGTGTAGCATTTTACCTAATAAACTGTTTTCTTTTTCAAGGTCAAAATGTTGGCGTTGTATAGGGGTGAACCAAAAAGTGAATGAAAATCATTGTTAAAAATGATTTTTTTTAATTTGTGAAAATTGAGCGGTATGTGTTTGTTTTCTTCCAAAACTAGGGCGTTCTGTCCAACTCTTGATTAGTTATACAGCGTGTCCAGAAACCATCTTAACAAATGGAAAACATTTTATTTTTGTCTTTACGGGAGAAAAGTTATTTTTCATAAAAAGTTCTACATTGTGAGAAAATAGCATTGGCACTCAAAAATTTGATTTAAGACATACAGGGTATCCCAAAAATCTAAAAGTCCTAATCCGCGTGAAGCTAAAAAGACACAAATCGTTATTTAAAAGTAAACCGCCACTGTAAATGTACTAGA
The DNA here is from genome assembly GCA_963971165.1 of Philopedon plagiatum. Lineage (NCBI taxonomy): Eukaryota > Metazoa > Arthropoda > Insecta > Coleoptera > Curculionidae > Philopedon > Philopedon plagiatum. The sequence continues at coordinate 32,392,790 of OZ020193.1, read as the reverse complement.
GGTAACTTTTATGTTAGCGAATTAGGTTTGGAACATACAGGAGGTCCCAAAAATAAAATTTATTTTTTATTATTGACTTTACAAAAAAAATATCGTCATAAAAAGTCTACATTGTGAAAAAGATCATGATTAATCAAAAACTTTATGTAGGACAATACAGAGTGGCTTAAAAAGCTGAAATTCTCAATTTACGTAAAGTTAAGGAGACACCAAATCTTTATTTAAAGATAAACTGTATGGAAAAGGACGAAGGTTACGTGGAGGTTTAAATTTATTTAGTTATTTAGTCATGTTTAGTTATTTAATATGTTTTTTACCCTAATATTTCATTTGTTACTAAAATTGTATTAAATACAAGTAAACCTTCAATCACCCTGTACGTCTCATTTTAAGTATAAGTGGTTACTTATCACTTAATTAGTAACCTTGCACAAATACCATACTGGTTGAATTAAAATTTAGCTTACCCTTGTTTTAAGGCCAGATCAGAGTTTTAAATTTTTTAGCCACCCTATATGTCCTGGATCAAATTTTTGAATCATCATGCTCTTTTTTCACAATGTAGAACATTTTATAAAGATATAGGTACTTTTTTGTAAAGTCGATAATAAAAACATTTTTATTTTTGGGACCTCCTGTATATTTCAAACCTAATTTACTAACATAAGAAGTTAACACTAGTACATTTACAGTGGCAGTTTGCCTTTAAATAACGATTTTGTGTCTTTTTAGCTTCAAATGGATTAGGACTTTTACATTTTTGAGCCACCCTGTATGTCTTAGATCAAATTTTTGAATGGCTATGCTATTTTCTCACGATGCAGAACTTTTTATGAAGGATTACCTTTTTCGTAAAGTTAAAAATAAAAAAGTTCCGCATTTGTTAAGATGGTTTCGGGACACTCTGTATAACTAATCCAAAGTTAGACAAAACGCCCTATTTCTGAAAGAAAAAACACGCATACTGCTCAATTTGTACAAATTAAAAGAAAATTTATTTTTAACAATACTTTTCATTTACTTTTTAGTTCACCCCTATACAACGCAAACATTTTGACATTGAACAAAAAACAGTTTATTAGGTAAAACTCTGCACAAAAAGGGCTTTCAATTCCCAAAAAGCCCGACAAAGTCTATTAATCCGTTTTCCAATTACAGCGTTTTAAAAATGATGCTACCAAAATTTGTGTGCTTTTTCTGTTTCCTCCTGTATTTTTCGCCAGAGACCATTAATCGAAATTCCGGCGAACACGTCTGGAGATATTGATATCAGTTTACTAGCGTGCTATGTCCAAACGATCAAAAAAATTTATTGGCAACATGGCACACACCTAAACTTTTAGTAGTTTTGCATTAACTTATTAATTACCCTGTATAGCATGAAAATGTCGCTTCCATTGCAAAATCACTTCTTGTTGCTTAATTTGGGAAAGACGAGCTGTCGATATCCGAAAACCGATCTCAAAAAAGTTAAGTTTTTAAAAAATTATAGCAGTTTGAAAAGTCGAGTAAAATTCGCTTTTGCCGATTTTTTTGTTGACCAGTTTAGAAAGTTATAGTAATTTGAATTTTTTTAAACCTAAAATATAATTAAAAAAAAATCAAATGATTATAACTTTCTACTAGCACATTTCTTTTTTCTTAAAATTAAAAATTGCCGACAAAATGTTGTAAAATTTGTCTAAAAAAAATAATAAATAAAATATCTAAGCGTGATAATTTTTTTCCCAGGTGGGCCAGTTCAAAAATTCAACTTTTTTTCGCAAGTAACCATTTTTTTTTCTTTACCAAAACATTCCTAGCAGGCTCACTATTAAAAAACCTGAACTTGGCATGGGTCCCATAAGTAGGAACAGAGATATATACAACCTTAAAATTTCACGGGCCGCGCCTGACAGAATGTTATAAAATAGCCAAGAACTTTTGTTTGTATTTTCTTTTATAAATAGATCTACTTCATATTTTCTTGGTGGTATCTTTTTTTCTATATGTTTTGAGAAAAATGCACGCATTTTTTGTTTTTGGCCTTCAGTAAATTTTACTTTTTCGGCTGAAACAAGGTAACAAGAATTAATACTTCCATTCAAAAATAGAAAATAATTCTAGAGTCATTTAGTCTTTGAGCAAATTTTTGTATTAATTAAATGGTAAAATTGATAGAGGTTTAACATAACAATAACAATATGTACAGGGTGGGCAAATAAGCGAGGTAAGCGGCTGTATCTCAGAAACTAATGATCGTGGAGAGTTACGGTAAAAAATTTTATAGGTAAAGTGGGCAAGGGAAACTGCTGGAAATTATTTTCAAGTTTCCAAGATGGCCGCCAGTGGGCGTTTCCGCCATCTTGAATTACATAAAGCTACGTTTGTCGCGATTTTCCCCAATGAATGTAACAAAAAAGTATTTGCGTTTTAATGCTAACTTAAAGTCGAACATTTTTTGTAAAAACAATTTTTCTCTATCTTTCGAAATAAAGTGGTGGGGGGTATTTGAATGTTGTTTTAAATAAATGCCTGTAACTTCGAAACGGCTTAATGGATTTGGATAAATTTGGTATCATTGGAAAGAGCATTTCTTGGGCTTTTAGGTTTCTCGTAATCATGACAGTTGTGACCTACACGACCGCCGATAGAGGGCGTTATTCGATATTATAACCAAAATATTGGATTTTCTCAAAAAATTTAAATGCGATGATATGACTTTTTTTACACTAGAAAATAGACAAATGACCAACCAATAAGCCTGCGCAAACCGCATCTTAATATCTTTTTCCTAACTCAAATTATTAAAAAAAAATACTAAACCAGGAAAATTCATATATCCCCATTTAAAAATGCATCGGTTCCTTTCGATAAGAAGGCAAGTAGTAGGCCATGGACACGACAATCGCCTAACAAAAATATTGCCAAGTAACGTCAAACTTTTGTCACACGCAGGCTAATATTGTTGATTGAGTATAATTTGAGTACTTTTTAATCAAAATGCCTCTCACAAATAATGAAGCTGTTGACATGATTGCGATTTATTTCGAGTGTTTTCAAAATGCAGCTATAGCGGCAAGACAGTACGCGGCACGGTATCCAGATCGCCGTCATTACGGGAGAAGAATGTTTCCGCGCTTGGTACAGCGATTACGCGATACTGGAAGTTTTCGTCGTCCTAAACTTCGCAGGCGTCGCAATGGAAGGACCGAAGAAAACATTATCAATGTCTTGGCTTACATAGAATTTGATAGACATGTAGGAACTAGAACATTGTCTCTACACTTGGGAATAGCACGAACAACTGTTAGAAATATTTTGAAAGATTATAGGTAAATAATTTTATCTTCTTCCAAGTATCTTAGCACATACTCGCAAATACACAATTCAGTGTTATTCTGATAATATTATGTTTGCGCATATGTTGTTTTTTACTTTTAGATTACATCCTTACCACATAGTCTTGCATCAGGCGCTAAATGAACAAGATTTCGACAATAGATTAAATTATTGTCAATGGATGCTAGGCATGCTTGAGGAAAACAGAAATTTCTTAACGGAAATTCTCTGGACCGACGAGGCTACCTTTAGTAGTGATGGTAGGGTAAACCGTCATAATATGCATTATTGGTCCGTTGAAAATCCGCATTGGTTACGAGAAGTGCAGCACCAGGGTCGCTGGAGCCTAAATGTGTGGTGCGGCATCATTGGGGACAGAATTATTGGACCTTATTTTTTTGATCAAGCTTTAACTGGTAACCGCTTCTTACAGTTTTTGATCAACGACTTGCCAGTTTTGTTGGAAGATGTGCCACTGGAAACTAGGAGAACTATGTTTCTGCAATTAGATGGTTGTCCGGCACATTATTCAATTAATGTCCGAAACCATATTAACGGGACCTTTCGAGAACGCTGGATAGGAAGGGGAAGCCTATTTCCTTGGCCGGCAAGATCTCCCGACTTGACATGTCTTGATTTTTACTTGTGGGGACGCTTAAAAGATATTGTTTATCAAACTCCACCAACAACACGAATGGATATGGAAAACAGAATTCGAAACTCAATTCGTCAAATATTAGCGGCAGAAATCGAGGCTGCGGTTCTGTCGACTCAAGAAAGACTGGAACAATGTGTGGAATATGACGGAAGGCAATTTGAACACAGAAGGCATTAATCGTTTTTCAAAATCGGTCCTTTCCAGGACCACAACTTTATTTAAAAGGGAAATCTCTTATAAATACGAAAACGTGTGACTTAAAATCACAGCACTAAATAAACCGATATTTCTTGTGAATAGTTTTGAGAGGAGTTTGTCTTTTATTTCCATGGCCTACTACTTGCCTTCTTATCGAAAGGAACCGATGCATTTTTAAATGGGGATATATGAATTTTCCTGGTTTAGTATTTTTTTTTAATAATTTGAGTTAGGAAAAAGATATTAAGATGCGGTTTGCGCAGGCTTATTGGTTGGTCATTTGTCTATTTTCTAGTGTAAAAAAAGTCATATCATCGCATTTAAATTTTTTGAGAAAATCCAATATTTTGGTTATAATATCGAATAACGCCCTCTATCGGCGGTCGTGTAGGTCACAACTGTCATGATTACGAGAAACCTAAAAGCCCAAGAAATGCTCTTTCCAATGATACCAAATTTATCCAAATCCATTAAGCCGTTTCGAAGTTACAGGCATTTATTTAAAACAACATTCAAATACCCCCCACCACTTTATTTCGAAAGATAGAGAAAAATTGTTTTTACAAAAAATGTTCGACTTTAAGTTAGCATTAAAACGCAAATACTTTTTTGTTACATTCATTGGGGAAAATCGCGACAAACGTAGCTTTATGTAATTCAAGATGGCGGAAACGCCCACTGGCGGCCATCTTGGAAACTTGAAAATAATTTCCAGCAGTTTCCCTTGCCCACTTTACCTATAAAAATTTTTACCGTAACTCTCCACGATCATTAGTTTCTGAGATACAGCCGCTTACCTCGCTTATTTGCCCACCCTGTACAATTGTACAATGCAAAAAATGACAAAATTAATACAAAAGTTTAAAATTCGCCTACTAAGGATCATAACTGTGGCATTTGCTAAATAAATAGGCTATACAGCCTTCTATAAGATTTTACCCGTTTTATGAGCACTCGAAGTTTCATCTTCAGTATGTCCGTCTTTTTGCTTGCTTGTCAGGCATGGGGCATATGAAGTACTGGGTTGATTCTCTAAATGTAAATCGAATTTTAAAAAATATATTGATCAGGGGGATAAAAGTTTAAATGACGCTCCTCGCGACATGTCAAAAAAGGACGGGCATCCTACCACTCGAGGGCCAATAAGGACGGAGATATATTGCTGAGCTTGTTACTCATACATGGGCCCGATAAGCCGACAAGTCGTTGCCGCCATATTTGTCGGATAATTTCACATTTTATTAACCTTCTCAGTCACCCGCGGGAAGAGAAAATTTTAGACTTAAGATAATTATGTCCTTCCTCTGGGACACCATATTAAATATTATTAAATTCATAAATAATAAATATTAATAAATAAATAATAGGGGAGCCCGGGGAGGGTCTGGACAATTTTTTCGAAATATTAAATTTTCTCGATATAACAGGAATTAAAAAAAATGTTTTAACGTAGAAGTCCAGAGTAATACTTGGTCTAACTTCACAAAAATTGTAAAGATGTAGTAGTTAGTCATTAAGAAATTATCGGTCAAAAAGTGTTATCATGTCGTCTGTCCAGATGCACCCCATACAGAGGGAGGGTTTGGACGAATAAAAACCAAACTCTAAAACCGATATAAACTAGGTTTTATTACAGAAACAACACACAGATATTCAACAAAATGTTAATATAATAACGAAAAAAAGGACTCCTTTAAATAATCATAAAAAATAAAATATTTTTTGGTTGAGTTGAACGATTTTTTTAGGCTATCAAAAAAGTCCCAAAAAGGAAAATTAAAAAACATCGTTACAAGATATTGTGCAGCTTATTATAAACTTTAAAAAAGACTGTAGTCACTTAGGCTTATATTAAAATAAAACATATTTAGAAATCGAGACCGTGTATCGCAGAGCGGCTTGGGAAGTTTTAACACAACCTCTGAGAAAAATATAGTGGCAGTAGGTTCCTCTGAAATGGAAAATCTGTTGGAAGCTGTGTGTTTCTTTAAGAATTGAACCTCATAGCCCCGCTCCAATAGTACTTCCTCCACTCTAGCAACATAATGCCTAAACGATTTTGCTTTTCCATACACTTTGCAAATGATAAAGTCACCTTTTTCAATGTTCTCAATATTCAGTTCCTCTGCTTCATCGTGATCCATTTCTGAAGAACTGGTGTAAGGAACTTCCTCATCTTCTTCAGATGAAGAAGAGTTTTGCAGTGCTTTTCTTTTTACTGAAGCACGTTTGACGAGATTCACATTCACATTCTGAGGTCTAACTTTCTGATTAGCGATATTATCTCTTTCCGGTGTCTCGGTGGCTATTATGGACTTCTTTCTTAGTGGACGCCTGGTTGTATTTTTGCGTGGTGGAGCCTTTGGGTATGGTTGCATCTCTTCTGGAGATACAAATACGGAGCGCCTAGCATCATTCAGACCATCATACTTTTCGTTCTCTAGTTGGTTCTTTCCCTCAATTTGCAAATGTCTGTCAGGTGTGGAATTGCTGGGACCCGCTTTGGCTTCCGGTGGATTTGTACTGTTCAATGAAATTTTAGGCCTATCTGTAACATAGCAAGACAAAAAATCTGCTTCCGAAAATACGTTCCGGTCAAATGGCCAGATACCAGTGCATTTAAAACCAGATTTAATATTTGCAGGTGTAGCGGCTTGGTCCCAAGCTTTAACGCAGATAGCTGGCAAATCATAAATTGTTAGAGTCTCACCAGGATGAGCTAGCAACCACGCATCTGCCCCTTGATTGAAATATGTTTTAAAAGGCCCAAAAACAGATCTGTCTAAAGGTTGTAGCCTATTTGATGTGTGAGGCGGCAGAGTTAGTATGACAATTCCGTTTTCCCTTGCGTAGTCTATGCCTTCCACTGATAAATGGGATTGATGATTGTCCATAATAACGAGTATTTTATTTTCTTTTGAACAATGAACATGTTTAACAATATGTTCCAAAACTTTAATAAAATTTTCAGATGTCATCCAACCGGATCGATGCACTAAACCTAAACCCTGAGTTTCGGAAGGGACACCACGCATCATTCTTAAATGATCAAATCTTTTCCTGGGAAACACCCATACTGGTGGGAGAGAATTACCATTAGCAGCAATAATACCGACTTGAGTAATTAATTCTCCCCGCTCTCTAGAAGTGACCTGACCTACTTGATGACGTCCTTTGGCGCTTATAACTTTTTGCACCCTCTGCACTGTAGTTACTCCGGTTTCGTCGAGGTTAAATATAGAATTCGATGAAAACTGATGTTTTTGTATAACCTGTTCCAGCTTATCTTGAAATTCTTTAAGAGTCGTTGGATTAAAGCTGGCAATCCTAGCAAGGCTCGTGGCTTCCGGCGTTCGAATTGATAATTGAGGGTTTCGATGCATAAAGCCTGTAAACCAGTCCGGACCAGCCATATGGTTTTCTTTCCATGATTTTGGATGTGGTATATTATTTTTAGCAGCATATTCAAACGCCAATCTTCTTGTTGCTTTTGGTGTTAAGCCGTAATACATGTTGGAACATTTGATGAGATACTCAGCCAACCCACCCTCCATTTCTTTTGGAAAAACTTGGGTTGTAACATATTTGGGATAGTAACTTATACTGTCAATTCCCTTCTGCCTCGCCTCGTTAACATAATTACCAAGGGCGGATTTGGTGACTCCATGTTTTTGAGCACTTTTACGTAAACTCAATTTTTCGACGATAACTTCTATTACGGCTCGTTTCATTGACTCCTCATCAAACGTTCTGTTCGTTTTCTTCTTGTATACTCGAGGCATTGTTCTAGAAAACAACAAAAAATATATAAGGGAGGGTATGGACACATAGGGAGGGTATGGACATGTGTCCATACCCTCCCTAATTGACGTTACTTTACAAAATGAAGGTTTGTGTATTAATTAGCATGTGAATAATAACGAAACTCTTCATAAATTAAACACCAGTACACAAGTATTTTACACATAAATAAAACATTTAAATGTTATACGTTATACGCTGAACTACGACCTAATTTTATAACAAATTATTACATCGACAACGTCGAAAACAGAATTTTTGTTCTTACCTTGACAGACGTGCACACACTCCACGGAATTCAAAATGAATACAGAAGTGGCACTGGAAGTTGCCGGCTAACAGCGCGGTAAACGCGTACAGGCAAATTTAGCGGGCAATTTGAACATGTCCAGACGCTCCCTATGTCCATACCCTCCCCGTTCTCCCCTAATTACTAAATAATTATTATTTAACAAATCAAACTAATAATTAAGGCCGACCATTTTTCGTGTGTCACTATAGAGGTGTCGATTCCGGAAATAAGTAGGTGCGTATACGGTATTTGATAAAAATAATTTCATTTTGCCGTGACTGTATGGAATAATAAAAACGGTCAAGTGCGAGTTCGACTCGCGCATAGAGGGTTCCGTATCACATACAATATTGTAAATTTCCCACAGAACGCAAAATTCTCAATAACTATGTTGGTATTACTATAAACTTGCCATGCTGCAAATGTTTAGCAAAGCCAATCCGGATTACTAATACTTACCGGGTAAGCATTTTACAATCTTATATCTTTAATCAGTTATATAACCTATACGCACTTATTTATTTCCGCTATTACCGCTTCTGGTTATTTATTTAAGGGTTAGCCTTAGTTATTAAGAATTTTGTGTTCTGTGAGACATTCACAATATTGTATGTAGTACGAAACTTGACAGGTTTTCTTTATTTCACACAATCACTGCAACGCCCATGAATCAAATTATTTTTGTCAAATACCGTTTCGGCATCGATGCCTCTGGTAACAGATCAAACTGGCCAACCTTACTAATAATATTTCTCAAATTCTAGTATTCATAAATAACAAAAATAATCATTTGTTTGGGTTTGCTTTGGTAATATTATTAGTAAGTTTGGCCAGTTTGATCTGTTACCAGAGGCGTCGATGCCGAAACGGTATTTGACAAAAAAAATTTTTTTTGACAATAATACTAAGTGGTACTTCAGGTTACTCAAAAGCTTTGTCCCAAATTAGTTTCGTCTGGCCGTTATTACTACAATTTTCAAACCAAGCAAAATCCAGGATCTTATATCACAGGTAAGTCACCAAATTTAGAATTTTAGCTTTAAGGGTTATGTTATGAATTTATGAATAATTTTAATTATTTTCTTTCTTTCATTTTTTTAGTAGTTTTGTTGCAAACTGTATACCGGACGAACCTGTTACATAGACATGATTCACTAGAGGTTGATGAAGAGCCGAGATCAACGATACCTTTTTAGTAAATAAAATGCGCAAGTTTTACTAAAGTTACCGTGCATGCTACTACTTTTCATGCTTCATATTGGTTTATGTTACCTATATATTTTTTTATTTACTGCTATGAACTAAACTGGCTCCAAATAAATATATTAGTGGCACTATCCAAGTTTACACTGCAAAAAATGCATAAGCAGGGTGCTAGGCAGAGTTGTCTAAAGACACCTTAAATGCTTCCTTAGCACGTAAAGAAGTATAGGCCAAAGAAGCCTTCAAGGCGCTCTCCACCGACATACCAGACTAAATGTTTATTAAAACGACCCTAATTATGTAAAAGAATAATACAATTTTAATGTTAACTCCAACACTCGTTCCAGATATTTTTATCATAAATATCACTTTGACGAATGACTTAAGCAACCCATATTAAAAAGGCCTTTTTTCACAGATGACCCCTTAGGCTCAAATTTGACACCTGGCTACCACCGAAGTGTTCCGGACTGATAATTACCAACATGTGACTTAGACAGGATATAGTAAGATGTGAGATGACAAGTTTCTAACCTACTGCCGACTAAAAACTTGATAAAGACCGTATATATTAGTTTCTTTTTTTATTTCTTAGGAATGGTGTTTTTGGTCATTAAAATCAATTGTTTCCTCATTGGTTTAAAGATTTTTTAAATTTTCTTATACCGTAAAACGTGGAAAACAAAACGTTTTAATTATATTTCTTATGTACGTAAATGTTTTTTTGTTGGTTTTTAATAAATTCTTGTTAATTCTACTTAGTTTATTTTTTTTATCTATGACGTCACCCAAATGTAAAACCAGTACCTATATTTATGATTTTTAATTGCATTTATTCTTTTTGTTTGTTTTGTTCCATAAAATACATAAGTTATTAGTATAATAATTGATACTTGATTTTATTGATTATTTGAGATATATTATATAGAATATTAAATAGAATATTAAGAAATAAAAGTAATTAAATGTCTTTAAAAATTTTAAATACTTTTAAAAAATAACCAGTAATTTTAAAAAAGGAATTTGAAACGGGCCGCTATGAAAAAAATTGTACTGTGGCGCCATCTAGTGGTAGGATGCCAACGAAATCCTTGTTTTGCTGGTTTTATATACACTTTTCATTCCTAATTATTTTTTTTTTGTGAGATATTGATCATTCATAATGTTACCGTCCTACATTGATACTGTCACATTAATACCTTTTAAATAGTAGGACCTGGTTTAGGAAATTAAAATTAATGGCAGGTCAAAATAGTGCCAGATATTCGTATACCTATTGTTTTTCTTGTGCTTGCCAACTGGAATATTCGCTTGTTCAGCATGTCCAATATTTAGAGGCAAATATCTTAGCTGACGAGCACAAAAAAATTGTACAATCAACTGGCATTATTTTGATCTGATCTCCCAGCATCTGAAAGATTGTGATGATTTCCTGGATCGCCGTATAATTAAACCCTAACGTTATATTTCAGTTGACCATGCTTAAAATTTTCATGAGCTCAAGTGCAATTCTAATTTTTGAGCATGAGCATTAATATAAGTCAGCTTTTAATATAATATTTTTGATTTGAACATATTTGAAAATAAACATCAAAAAATAAATTATTCATTTGAACCGGGAGTCTAATACGCATTAAAAAAATCGAAACTCAAATATTTTATTGAAGTAAAGGAAAAAAATCACACCAACTAAAAGGAAAAAATAATATCTTTGTTATCTGAGTATCACAAAATGATTAAAACCGATACTAGTTTTTTTCCAAAACTATTCTTGTGTTGTTAAAGGTTACCAAAAAACGCTTACCATCATCTTCCGAATCACTTAATGAATTATTAGTAATAGTAGCTCTTAATCGTTTCTTTTTGCTGGGTGAACCGTTAAATAAATTGTCTTCAATATCAGAGTCTTCGGAATCGACATTGTCATTGTCAGAAAGTTCAATTTCGTCAAGGCTCTTTCCTTTATACATGGCAGTTTCACCTTTATTTATAGCAAGAAGTATTTTTGACACTTTTGCCGTTTGGTATACATCTTGGGGTAGCCTTAAATGTTGTAATCATGTTTGGTATATGTTTATGCTATCTACGATTTGTTTGTTTTGGTTGGATTAGGGGTCAATGAAAACCAGGGTTAACTCCTTACATCTGCCCACATATTGGTCCATGTTAGGCCATCATAAGTTAAAAATTCATTCTTCCGATGTTGACTACACACACACACATATATATATATATATATATATATATATATATATATATATATATATATATATATATATATATATATACAGGGTGTTCCTAAATGTCGTGCTGATAATAAAGAGGGTGATTCTACAAGCGATTTTAAGAGAAAAAGTTCATGTGACGATATGTCCTAAATCGTTTAAATTTTAAAATACAGGGTGTTAAAGTTTAACTTTTTTATTCGTTTTTGGCGTATACCTTGTACATTTTTTACGATATTTAATTTAAATTTGGTATACAGTCTACCATAATTAAGCTTTATGAAATGGTAATATTACATTTTAAGAAATTATACAGAGTACTCCTTTTTTTGGGACACGGTTCCTTTAGGCCCTCCCAACTTTTTATTGGAACGCCGCTGGTTATTTTTGCTTCTGGAATCGTATTTCGCATTTTATTTTGTAACTTTTTTATGTCTTGTAATTTTCTGATATTTTGCATTGTTTAGAAGATATTATACCACATCTTCTTCTCATTAACCCTCGCACCCTGTCAAAAAAAAATCAAGATTGCTATGAAAACATTTTTATTAAGTTTTTTCTGTTGTCATCTTTGACAGTACAATTCTTTCGTATTTACAACAGAAGTCATTTTATGCTAAGTAAGTCAATAATTATTAGTTAACGTGTAAGCTACAGTTTTGAATTGAAATTTATCTACCTAATAAATATGCCGAATTTTACGAATTCTGAAATGGCTGATATGCACTTTATTTATGGCCTTGCCAATGGAAACGCTTTTGAAGCCAGACGTATTTATGGTGAAAGATATCCGAATCGTGTGATACCTGACAGTAGAACATTCTCGAATATTCATCGACGCCTTCATGAAACTGGGCATTTTCAAAAAGATACAGCTAACGCAGGAAGACCTCGTACTGTTAGAACACCAGCTATCGAGGAAGCTGTATTAAATGAAATAGATAATCATCCAGAAACCAGCACTAGAAAGATTGCCATAAATTTAAATATTTGTCATCAAATTGTTTGGAGAATCTTGTCGGACCAGCAACTTTACCCATACCATCTTCAAAGAGTGCAAGCACTGCTTCCCCGGGATTTTCCTTTACGGATTAATTTCTGTCAATGGTACCTACAGAGGCTCGCAGTAAATCCCCATTTTGAAAGTCAAATCCTTTTTACAGATGAAGCTAACTTTTCAAGAAATCAAATAACTAATTTTCATAACAATCATTTATGGGCTCAGGAAAATCCACACGCCATAGTAGAAGCGCATTATCAAGAGCAGTTTTCATTAAACGTATGGGCTGGTATTATTGGAGATTATTTGATAGGTCCCTTCTTTTTACCTGCTCGCCTTAATGGTCAGTCATATCGCCAGTTCTTGCAAGAAGAATTGCCACTTCTACTTGAGGAAGTACCACTTTTATTAAGAAACCAACATTGGTATATGCACGATGGCGCTCCAGCACATTTCAGTGTTCTGGCACGTGAATATTTAAATGAAATGTATCCTGAAAGGTGGATAGGTCGTGGAGGACCACAACCATGGCCTCCTAGGTCACCCGATTTAAACAGTTTAGATTATTTCCTATGGGGACATATTAAGTCCTTAGTGTATGTAACACCAGTGGATACTGTGGACGATTTAAGAAATCGCATAATCGCTGGATTTGAAACGGTTAGAAACACTCCCGGTAGTTTTTAAAGAGTGCGGAGATCAATGAGAAGAAGATCTGAGGCGTGCCTAATGGCAGGAGGGAGCCATTTTCAACAATTATTGTAATTAGTTAACTAACTTGTATTATTAATAATATATTTTTAGAATAATTAATATTTCAGAAAGCTTAGTTAGGTATGTTTAATTTAAATATTTGGTACACAGTCTACCATAACTAAGCTTTATGATAGTACTGTCCAAGATTACAATAGAAAACACTTAATAAAAATGTATCCATAGCAATCTTGATTTTTTTTTTGAGTGCGAGGATTAATGAGGAGAAGATGTGAGGTATAATATCTTCTAAACAATGCAAAATATCAGAAAATTACAAGACATAAAAAAGTTACAAAATAAAATGCGAAATACGATTCCAGAAGCAAAAATAACCAGCGGCGTTCCAATAAAAAGTTGGGAGGGCCTAAAGGAACCGTGTCCCAAAAAAAGGAGTACTCTGTATAATTTCTTAAAATGTAATATTACCATTTCATAAAGCTTAATTATGGTAGACTGTATACCAAATTTAAATTAAATATCGTAAAAAATGTACAAGGTATACGCCAAAAACGAATAAAAAAGTTAAACTTTAACACCCTGTATTTTAAAATTTAAACGATTTAGGACATATGGTCACATGAACTTTTTCTCTTAAAATCGCTTGTAGAATCACCCTCTTTATTATCAGCACGACATTTAGGAACACCCTGTATATATACATATATATATATATATATATATATATATATATATATATATATATATATATATATATATATATATATATATATATATATATATAAGGGAAAGTAGTCGCGACTGACTAGTTAAGAAAAAATATTCAAAACTGAAGTAGTGGGGATGCAGTCTTTATTGAAGGTGGCCTTAACTAAGGAATAAAACCCTTTTTTGATTTGTCAAGCTTTCGAGAATTTATTTTTCTCTTCTTCAGGACTTCTACAATAAAAAATTAATTTAAGTTAGTAAAATCTAACCTAGTAATCTTCATAATAAAAGAACTCACCAAAGTGGGCAGTTAAATTAAAAACAGGAATCTCCATGCGAAAATGCTGGATTTGTCTCCATTCTTTATCACACCACTACATTCCTCGGGGTGTTATGAGGAAAACCGAACGGAAAAATCCATAGGATAAATCCCGCGCTTTAGCAGGATAGACGCGACAGGAAATTGACATTTGACAGATTATGAAATTATGCCCGACATTCATTATATATATATATATATATATATATATATATATATATATATATATATATATATATATATATATATATATATATATATATATAATAAGGAACTTTAGCTAATTTAAAATCGCACACAAGGGGAAAAGGAACAAATTATATAATTCTGTTCCTTTTCCTTTTAACTCTTGTGTGTGATTTTAAATTAGCTGAAGTTCCTTCTAATGTATATAGTATGTGTAAACACCATACAAATGGATTCTTACTTATATTGCCCTGAAGATGGTCTGATAATGGCCGAAACGACGGAAGAATTGTAGAATTAATCCTAGCTTTTATTTATTCCTAACAAAACCATCAAAATGTTTGGTATACTCTTAATCAACTTTACAGGGCATCGAAAATTGCATGATCTACTAGTGCTAAGATTAAAAGATATTTTTAATTTTACATTTTTAAATATTTTTGAATAATATTGCATACATTTTTGCGACTGCTATAAATTTACAAATATACTATACAAAATAAACAAATCGCAGTGTGCTATAATAACTCAGCATCAAATTTTAGAATTTGTTAATATGTTACAGTATGGTTACGATTAACATTTTAATAATGGATATATAAATTATACCTAAATGTTGAAATCTCAGATTTGAAGCGAAATTGCATTCCACTAAAATCTTCTTCTTCTACTTCCTTCATTGTTTAAATTAATTGTATGAACTTACCGATAATATTCTTCGTGGGTTTTTTTGGTGTGCCCCATAAATTTTGCAAGTTGTTCCACTTCAGCATCACTAATGTTTAAAACTTGAATGATACTTGCTATTTGTCTTCTTAAGCGTGTTGATGTTATTAATTCTTTGTTTGCAACCCCGCTCTCATTTGCGAATTTTTTTAAAATGTGGTAAATTAATGGTGGTGGTTAATAATGTAGCAAATAAATATTCATTTGTTTGGGGTACACACTTGCCTCGAATATTTAACATTGCTGTGATGAAATTTTGTATCTTGCTGGGAAATAAGATGGGTACTGGCTTACTTCCTTTGCCACCTGTTACGACTCTCATAAATTTTTTCGAGAGAATTTTTTCACTTTCTGTTAAAGAATCAAAGAAATCGCTCTGGTGTTCTGTATCTTTTTGCGAGCAATAAACTTAAGAAACTGGATCTCCCCAATTCTTTTGCGATTGAGTAAAAGCGTTAAGGCTAAGACACATTCGGCAAGGATTCGGTAGTTTCTATTAATATCTTCCGAGTTTTTAATATTTTTAAAGGCACCATTTGCCTTATCCATAACGTATTTTTGAAAGACCATTAAGTCGCTAGTGAGAGGAAGCAATTTTGGCTTTTGCCAGTTTTTCTTATTTAAATCTTTTAGTGCAATACTTGAAATTTCTGTGTTCCAGTTTTGCTGAATTAAAGCTTTTAGCCTCTTTACCTCTTTTAAACGTTGTTCAACATTTTCACATGGCAAAAGCTTGGACTTTTTGATAATGAGTCTTGTGGCAGCATCGCAAATACATTTAAGATTAGTACCCATGTGAAGAGCTAAACTGCCAGCTCTAAATGTTTTAGCATTGATATCAAACCCACTTAGTACTTTCGTAGCTGCAACGAAATGATCAAAGTATTCCGGTTTGAGAATATCAAACAGCTGTTTCGCACCACAAGTTTTTTTTAATTCTATTAGCAGTCTTCCCATTTCTCTTAGTTTGTTTGAAATAACGTTCTTTATTTGGATTCTTTTATGTTTTTTTAGTTGACTTTCGCCAAAACTACATATAAGTACATCACTCATAGCCGCTTTAGAAACGTCGTCATTTCTCATGATTGGAAATACTACTTTTTTAATTGAAGGGAATCATAATAATCCTTGTACGGACCTGAGCAGACAGTGAACAACTGAATATTTGATAAATGATTTTCTCGACCTAAAGAATTGTCTGTCTCGTTTCCCATATTTTTCAAACACTGATATCGATGTCGTCTTATATAAGCACGCTTAAAAAATCCAAGACAACTATCACAGGGGACGTAAGTTCCATTCTCTAAATCAGGATTATCCTCTGTAGCTCGAGATCTTCTTATTGGTCTAATTGATGCTTCTGCATTGTGACGAACATAATTGCCTTGGCGACGAATAGCATCAAGTAATATTTTTCTTTTCTTATTCGAACTTGGCATGCTTAATGCCTCCCTAACCGCTCCATTTTCAAAGTGGTGTCGTTCTAAATGCCTCGGAAAATGGGTAACCTCACACATGCAATAAGGACACATGTTGTTTTTGGTCCATGGTCTGTTGTTTGAAATAGCATCCACTTTACTTCTTTCTTCCTTAAATATCAGATATTTAATTACTTTAAAATAAAATTAATTCAACTGTAAGGATTTTTTACCTGGGGTTACAAACTTGGAAGAGCTTGGCAATTTTGAAAACTACAAGAAGTAAAAGTCATCTTTTGCAATTGTGGAATTAGGACATTTGTTTTTAATGTTTAATGCCTTATATATTGGAATAACGCAATTTTGATCTATTTAATTTTTTTGATCTTGTCTGAAATCGCTGTGCTTGTTCCTTGACTTATAAATTACCATGTTTATAACAAAAATGTATTTCATATCATTTTCTTACCTCCATAATCCTGCCAAAATTAGTTATAATTCTATCTGTCTTATCCGAACGTTTGGGCGTTATGTTACTTGTTTTTGTTTCCTAGAATTATTTAATAACAACTAGCAAAAATTCACATAAATTTGAACTGGAATAATAATAATTTGAAAAATTAAATAATATTATTTTATTGTAAGAAATGTTTTGTCTGTAAAAAACGCCTCTTAAAAGAAATTCATACACCCATGAACCCTAATTTTCAATTTGTCATCTTTCTCACATTTTTACTCATTTTTCCCTTTATTTAGGGGTTGAAACCTCTGCTAATTTTTATTTTCAAATTTAAATGTATTGTTGTATGTTGTTGAAAAGCTCGTTAAAATAGGACTTTAATGCAATATTTATTTTTACCATAATTCTGACTTCTGGTAAGCAGGAGAAAAATTAAAATTATGAAATTTTCCTTCTTATACCTACCAGAAGTCACAATTGTGAAAATAAATATTGCGTTAAATTACTCTTTTTACGACCTTTTCAACGGGGTACCACACAATATAAGCTTACAGTAGAAAACTAGCTGAAGGAAGTTTCAACTCTCAAATGAAGGGTAACATATGTAGAAATGTTTCAGCTTATTTTTCAAAACTTTGTAAGTTGGAAAACATTTTAAAATTTTGCGCCTTGTGCCTAATTTAGTAAAAGAAATAATGTGCTTCCTCGCTTCCCGTATACATGTTTTAAAAACTATAATGTAATTACCTGCACGCCATCGGTTTCAGGAGTAGCAACGGAAACACTGGGTTCCTGCTCCGAAGTAAATGGGGATTCTTCTTCAATGGGCAATATTTCCTTATCAATTTCTTTTATTGGAGAGGACGGAAATAAGTAGATTGGTGCGGTTTCTACCCAGGAAACGTTTTCAAGAGTATGATACGTCTTTTTCGCCGTATGTTCAATATTTTGAACTGAATGAACTATTTTATCACAATTAGTCATAATTTTTATTGGCGACACTTCTATGTAACCTGAGTTAGATTGGACTGGGCTCACAATAGAAGGTATCGCGAAGGTCTGCGTATTAGAATGTAAGGTAGCCTGCAATAAAAATTATAAATATAAATGTGACAAAACTAAGGCTCCCATAAAATTAATACATGATATCATGAAAAACAAAATTAGAAAAACAAGAAGACGATACTAAGTACACCAACAGAACTATCTGTCTTATCAATGTTTTTGATATATACAACAAAATCAAAAGTTTTTAGTTCTTAAGCACTGCTTGCATTTAGTTAATATAACACAAACTTTTAATTTACACATGCTAAGTTGTAATGTTTTAAATATTAGTAGTTTAGAACGGTAATCGTGCGTTTAATTAAATACCAAAGAGATAAATTAAAAAGAGATAGGTTGCTATACAGGACGCACGACTACAGTGCATTAAAGTAGTATTGTAATTAAATAATGAAAACTGCAAATTTATAAAACATTATGCCTTATAGAGTTCAAATTGACAGTTCTTGTTTTTTTTAGTTCACAAACATCTTTTCGTAGTTGGGACGTAATTTTCTGTTTAAACTAATTTTATCTAAAACTCTTTTGGCACCTTTTTAATTAAAATATATAGTTTTGGATACTTCTTCTTATTTCCTCCATTTACTATCACACAGGACTAGTTTTAAATTAAAATAATAGAGGAGGCAAGTTAGATCTGAAGTCAAAATAAGCAAAAAAATTATGCAATGGATAAAACCAATTGGAATGGGTCCCTAAAGGTGTCCAAATGAAAGTAGGAAACTCTTTATAAAGATCTTTTGTTGCTAATATTTTTTATTGACAATTTATTGCAAAAAGGTGTTTTTTTCTTGTCTTTTTTCGGTTTCTTCGTCATATCTAAGTTATTTAAATAACACACCGCCATTGGAACCATCGAAAAGGTGAGAAAATTTTACACAATTTTGTTACTTGTATTTAATAAACAAAAAACCGCTCAAAAAGTAGGCGCGCGAGTGCGCAGCAGATGGAGCGGTATATACCTACATATAAATGCTCATAACTTTAATCAGTTAAAGACATTTAGATAAAACAAATTATTACAAATAAATAATCGCTAAGACAATCAATTAATCATATTTCAAAAGTATTTCGAAAGTTTGAGTTTCGGGTTTTATTCTCGTTTAAGTGTGACATGTGACAAGTAGCACTGATGATGACCTATAAGGTCGAAAGCGCTCTGCTTAATTATTTATTAAATTTGCACTTAATACAAAACTGTGTTTTCATTCATATTTAAAAAGTGCACACAGCCTTCTTGACATATGAAAAACCACGTTTTTTTTTGGAAAAAAAACTTAATTTATGCAAATATATGCAAAACGATCATATCCATGGTTCAATGTCAATAGAGGACATATTTATGTACAACTTTACCAAGATTCAGATCATAATTTTTTTTTCATTATCTTTTTATAACAATTTCTTTATAGTGATTTTCATCTTTTTTCAGATATCTTCAACTTTATGCCTATAAAGTTTACAAAAATTAAAGTTTTTGTAAAACCAATCACATCACCTGACAGTAAAGGTTTTACCTCACTGATAACTACTGCATTATTTTTAAAATTGAATAAGTTACAAATAATAATGACTGGTTTTCCTAAGTGGCGAACACGCGAAAATCCATTTTTCGTAAAACAGGCAACTGAAAATTTGCCGTAACAAAAAAATTAGAAGCCTATGAATACACCCCTTACTGAATTCGTAGATAGTGGTCTCAGGAAGATATTACAATACTTACTTTTTATTTTTTTTTGTTTATAAATACAGAGCTTCAATTAACAAAGTGGAAACTTTCACACTTAAACAAGAATACCGGAAATTAAAACATTCGAAATGCTTTCAAAATATGACTAATAAATTGTCTTTAATATTAATTATATGTGCAATTTTGTTTTATTCAAATATCTTTAATTGATCAAAAGTTATAAGCATTTTTATTATTTATTAAATATTAACAAACCTATTAGTCGCTGACAAAAGTGCTCAGTAGCTCAGTGCTGTGTAGAATTTTCACTAGTAATACCACTAGAGGTCAAATTATTTCCGGAAATTTTTTCGAGCTCGTGAATATTTTGAAAATTTCCCGAGTCGCAGACGAGGGAAATTTTCTAAAAATATTCATGAGCGAGAAAAAATTTTCCGGATTTTAATTTGACCTCGAGTGGTATTCGGTAAGAAAATTCCACACCGAATTGTGGTAGAAAATCAAATATTTTTAAAATTTATTATATTACATTCTTTGATTTTTTATTTACTTTTGGCTACTACAAATGGTAGAAAATGAAAGAAATATTAGTTTTATAGATACATACCTATAGGAACAGATTACATAATAATATTCGGTTTGTCTTCACACCAATGGACTTTTAGCCTATAAACTGTTGATTTCTACTGATTGTAGTAGCTCAAAAGTGCCATTTAGGAACAAAAAAAATAATATTCTTTCATTTTATAGTTACTTGAGCTTACTACAAGTGGTAGAAAATTATAATTTTAGAGGTTTTTCGGGAAGCTGCATGAACAGATTCACAAGCGCGATATCGCTTTGTCAGCAATTATATAGGCCTTCAAATTGGTAACTTTTACTTATTGTAGTTGAATGGGAATACTATTTCAAGATAGAAAATAGTAGGTATATTCTTCAATTTTACATAAGTTTTGAGTAACTACAAGTGGTAGAAAATTGTTTTTTTTGCGTTTTTATTAACGTGCGTTATGCGCGCTGAAAAAATAAAAACCAGTTTGTCAAAAATGGTCAGTTATTGTAAACGTCAAAAAATGTCCAGTATAATTCGCTGTTGGGTACCCCAGGAGAAAAAAATTTTCACTAAAATACCTCCGTTGCTATGGTGATCTGAAAAAAATGACGTATTTTGATTGGTTTAAAATTATAGGTGTGGAATTTTCTTATAAATTCAGTTATTTATTAGAAATTAGAATAGCAGATTTCACACCAAAAGACTTTTACTTCGGGGGGCATATTAAAAATTTAGTGTACAAAGTGAGACCTCAAAGCGCAGAATAACTACGGAATAGAATAAGAGATGCTTGCCTACAAAGAACACCGGCAGAATTACGAGAAGTTGTGAGGTATAACAGAAAAGATATAGAAAAATATTTTCATATGGATAAAGGACATGTTGAGCAAACTGCAGTTTAGTTATCTATGTAAGATTTATTGTTGAATGTTCATAAATTAAATTTGTCTAAAATTGATTTTTTTGCCTTTCACCGTAATTCTTATTTAATTCAGACCCTCAAGTAAAACTGGAAACATCAAGATATTCATTTCAAATGGAAAACCTGTCTTCCACCAGCTTAATTCATTCTTAATTAATGCCGGTAATAAAGTTATGGCCGTGTTTATAGAGGGCGAGTTTTTTAAAGTGTGACTAGGCGATACCTCAAAAACGATTTAAAATATTTTCATGAAATTTTGGTGGGTTAATAGGAAGATGAGGGGACATATTTGAGTATATTTTTAACATTTACTCCCTTTCTCAATTTTAGTAGATGGGAAACTTTGGAATTTTAAATGGGATAATGTTTTTTACTTTCATTTATAAAATTCGAATCTACGTAAAAAACTACGGATGTGTAATTTTTTTTTATTTGCTCTTTCGGTTACGAAATTATTATTTATTGGGTTATTAAAAATTATTTACCATTTAATTTCAACTTATTTATCGTCTGTCATGCTAGCGAAGTTGGTCGAAATGTCTCCTTTTAACTCTTAAATACTTACAAATTTTGTATTCGCTGTAACACTTCAGGTGTCACTAATAAGCAGGCAAAGCGAATTCTGTCTTTTATATCAGTTGCATGTGCAGTCGCCATCACTTTGTCCTTTTTAAAACCCCACAAGAAAAAGTCAAGGGGTGTCAAATCCGGCAATAAACAGAAATAATCGTTAAAACGTCAAAATTCTCAACTGTCTTAAGTAAAAACAACGCATTTCCATGAGAACGAATTTAAAGTGTGGCCGAAAACCGAGAAAATACATGAAAAAACAATTTTTTTGCAATAACTTGTTAATAAAAAAAATTAGTTCATTAGTACCTTTAGGGGCCCATTCTAATTGGTTTCATCCATTGCATATTTTTTTTTAACTTGCCTCCTTTACAACTACTGTTTTTTTTTGATAATTCGCAGTCACCATAATAATTAATATAGCACAAAGACCGGGACCCATTTGACACAAATAAAAAAACGAAAAACGATTTTTCTAACATTAAATTGTATGTTTTTTACTTGTTTGTTTGGTTTGATTTTTGTCATTGTAAGGAAAACTGCATGAGAGTCTTAAGAACTCATTCAGTGCTTAAAATAAATGGATCCAGATCTCTGTGCAACTCTCATGCAATTGTAAAAATTTTTTAAAGATCTTCACTACAGCTGTCTTGCCCTCTTAGAGGATCCTCTTTTTCCTTAATTGATAAAAGCCACATTATTAGCTTGGCTTTGTTAATTTCTATTGGAGGAAGTGTTCCTCTGATCACTGATTTCCACCAAAATCTTCCTAAATAGGAATTTGTCAACATGTTAGGTAAACTAGGATGAATAGACATTAACATTAAAGATTCTCTCTTTTTGGTAGTCTGAGAATCAAAAATGAATTCTAGTCTTCTATTTAGATTTCCTTCATCATCTTGATGGAAAGCAAATATGTCCAAATCCACTTCTTCTTTTTCCTCTTCGACATTTTCAAAAATTCCTTTAGTTAATGAAGAGTCAAGAAAAACAAAATCTAAGACAAGAGCCTCTTCCTTGTTTCCCAGTCCCAAAGATTCATCCTGTTCTTTACTTTTCTCTAATGACTCATTTATGAGAGTTGAAGTTATAACTGGAGACAAGTCTAGCCCTGCAGATCTAAATGATCTTCTCATCAAAGTTTCAAGCCATGGTTTTGCTCTTTCATTTAACTCAGAAACTTTCAGAGACATAAGATTGCTTATTTCTTTAATATCTACTCTTGGTTTTTTACTTTTTGATGGCCCTGCTTCTTTCTCTTGATCTTCTTTTCTTATTGGTTTTTCTTTTAGTGCCTTCATAAACTTGAATAATTGATTATCAGTAAAAGGGGTCTGATTTACCCAAGAATATAGTATGGACATACTTTGTTTGAGAGGTGTATTTATTCTCAATTGATGGTCAGAATATCTTGGAGTAAAGGAGCAGATAGTCATGTCATCCTCTCTTCCCCCAATATTGTCCACAACTAGTCTTAAAATTTTCCTATTTTCTGGTAACACAACTCTCATTTTGAGACCTTGAACTGGAGGCACAGAAAATAGATCAGTTTGAATGACTTGTAGTCCTTTGGATCCTTTGAACTCATATTTTATTTGCCTTCCATCAAAGTAATGACCTTTCTCATCTTGCTTTATCTTAAAGTTTATTTCTAATTTTTGCTGACTACAGAATTCTCTAATCATATTAGGTTTTCTGGACAGCATTAATATGTTACTTGTCTCAATTAGCAGGATGTAATTATCCTGAACATGGATTCTAACAGGTGTTGAATCAAAAGTTCCAAACCAAACTCCAGGTCCAGTATACTTACCTATTCTCTTATTGTACTTCTGTCTAGTAGTGTATCCTCCCACTACTAATTCTTTAACATGCTCTAGACTTTCACGATTGTCTTCAGAGAGGACTGTATTTTCATCATTAAGTACATTACAGATTAAACTTATCATTGATTGTCTTCTATTTAACTGTTGCAAGTTTTTGAAATCTACAGTACCAAAACTTTTTAACAAAACCCTTGCTTTCTGTTCCCAGCTCTCATCAGTTAAAGGAAACTCTGAGAGTAAGAATAAACGAGATAGTAAATCATTTGTCCTTATCCTCAGATCCTCTAAGTTGCTTGTTTTAACCGGTAGGCTTGAATCACTTAACTGTACACTTCTAAGAAGAACTTTAGGCCAAACATCTCTCCGTATAACAGTAGTTATAGTCGTAATGTCGGATTTGCCCCTCACAGGTGCAGATGTGATTCTGACATGTCTTGTTTTGGGTTGCATTCTGCTCACAAAGGTGTGTAATTCTGTGTTCGTATCAAAGGGAGAGTCCTTTAGTGTATCATTTATGTTATCTCTTAACCAGGGTATTATTGTCTTTGCCATTTCCCAGGCATTGTCCAAAGTTCTTCTATAAATAGGCAGACTCATATTGAACCATTTCCATTTATACAAGGACAGCAGACTAATCCCTATATCATTCTCCTTCTTTTGAATAATAAGATGTGATGTTCCTTTTATTGTTTTAACCCAGTCCACTTCAACCGTACTCCTATATTCCTTGTCAATTAAAGCTTTAATGTGATTAAAGGTTTCTACAGAAGGGAAAAGCCATTTTAGTTGTTCATCTGTTAACCTTCTATTTTCATAACTTTTGTTTAGTAATTGTAATAAGCTGTACTTATCAGATGGTTTCATTTCTTTTTCTTTAGCATCTTCAATCACAGATTTACTAAATTTTAACCTGACTTATCAGGTAGATAGATGCAGCTATGGCTCTTATTGGTTTTAACGAATTTGAAAAGGAATCAGGAACACCGGATGATGATACTTTTGTCATGATCTTGCACAACTCTTCTTTTATGTTAATAGGTTTTCTATAAAGAATTTCTGGGTTATTCTCTATTTCTTCTTGCCATTCAAAGTCTGGATTGCATCTGTCTAGAAAGTCTTTGTATTTTCTAAGAGTCCCAAACCTTATGGTTGAGGTACTAGAAAAGGTTCCTGAGGGTGTTAATTCAATGTACTCATTATCTAGATAAGAATTAATTTTAGATTGCAGTTCAATGGAGTTTATGGTTGCAACATAATTGTTGTAGTCGAAGCCCATAATTCCTGCAATGAGAGGATGGTCAATTAAGAAGAAGCCTAGGTTAGGATCAGGGTTACTATTTAATCTGTCGCCAAAGACTGTAAAGAGACCATGAGTTGTTGAGCCTAGAATTTGATAGTGGAAAACACATTGTGCAAGCTGAACAAGGAAAACCTCTCTGATTGGAGCTCCAGATTCTAACAGTTGAGTGATTAAATTACTGAATAGTTCTTGCCTTGCTATAAGAGATGAGCTAGTAGGGATTGTCAATGCGGCCATTGACCATTTGTTTACAGCTTTGATTATGGATCCACTTGAGTACCAAACAGAATTGAATTCTACTATGTCTCTTAGAATTTTTGCTGATTTCTTTACACTATCAAAAATAGAGAGATATTCACCAAAATTTCCATTATTGTATAAGTAAAGAGCACACAAGTATTTTGAAGTTTTGAGATTTCTAGACTTAACAGAAACACAACTGGAAGAGTCATCTGAAGAACAAAGATTGCTTATTATGATTTCAGTACCAGGACAACCTATTTTCACTGCTTCAATGAATAACTTCCTATGTAATAGTAAGAATCCAGCATGTAATACAGAAGATGTAAAGTGGAGTATTCCTTGCATCATTCCAGTCTTGACTTTTAATACTCTTTCAGATTTATTAATTAACTTTTCATCATGACCAGAAAACCCTTTTAATAATAGCTCACTTAGAGAGTTGGGTTTATAAGAGTACTTCTCACCTTGACACTTGTGTAATCAAGATGAGCCATTTAAAACCCCACATAATTAATTTTTAAAAAATTTAACTACTATTTTTTGGTAATTAGCAACCGCCATTTAGTTTGTATTTTGTCAAAAAATATGGCCTAAGACTCCCGTAATCATTTAATTTTAATACACCACATAAGTGATTTAATTTTTCAACTACTGCTTTTTTGTTGATTCGCTGCCGCCATATTTTTTTTTAAAGATACAGCCTATGACACTCGCATAATCAAGACGAATTATTTGCTAATACACATGACGGACTTAATAAAAGAAATTTAATTATATATTGTTTTTTGGTAGTTTGTAACGGCTACATCGATTTTTTCTAAAAAATAAAGACCATGACAAACGCGTAATTAAGACGATCATTAAATTTGATACCCTGACTTATTCTAAAAGACACTGTACTGTTTTGAATTAACAAGCAGGAGCCGCCGTGTTGAATTTTTTATAAAAATATGGATTGACACTCGCCTAATCATAACAAATCGTTTGAGACGTCACACGATAAGATCGGTTAGTTATAGATAATTACCATGCCATTTACCAAACGAAGCGAAGTTTTTTTTAGAGTTTTAAAATATTTAATTATTTTGGCAATATCTAGAAGCTGATAAAAATGTATCATATCATAATAAACTTAACCCAAACCAATAAAGACTAATAAAGGCCAAATTAATTTTTTTTTTAATTTTTAAGGCTGAACATACGTAAAATGCGACCGACAGCTAAATTTCAAATTAGCGGAGTACCGCGCACGTAATATTCGGCGGGGGGGGGGGGGGGTCGTTTCAAGAGGTTGATTTTTAATTATGTACATTTTTTCGTATTCTATATCACATCTTTAATTTGATACCCCATATCACATATTTTGGGGCGAATTAAAAAAACGTTAAGATAGGACCGATTAATTTTAAACGAAGACTGTCACCATAAAATTTTACGATTTTGTTGCCTGTAGATTTCTAATTATAATTACTTTTAAATTAGGTGGTTATATCTATCCTCCAGAAGTAATAATTTAAGCTTTGAAGAAACGTAGTTACAAAATAATTAAAAAACATTTTTTAACTCCTCATGTCAATCTTATGGGCTAATTTTACAAAACGCTAAAAGACTTACCGTTTATTTTCAATAAATATTTTCAATGTACAATTTTACGATTTTGATGCCTGTATTTATTAATATATAAATACTTTTAAACAGTAGTTGCTTTAACCCTTGATGCAAAATTTTAACTTAAAAAAAATTTAAGTGTTGGGACATTTAAGCAAAAAACAATTTTTCGCCATAACAATATAGGTGAAAAATGTTTAGAATTTTGGATCAATTTTAAAAATGAAATAAAAAATGTGGGCAATCATTTAAAAAAATTTAGTATGATGTTATATCTATTTTAGGGCCACCCTGTATACATGTATAGTTTAGAAAATGAAAAACTGCCATTAAACTTTTTCTAGTTTTAGGGTTTTTGAAGCAAGTTATATTTGAATTTTAAATGAACTCCTCAACTTATGCACACACAGCGATTATGTCGAGTCTTTCAATTTGAACCTAGCAATAGATGAAAAGATCAGAGTTGTCTTTTGTATATCTATAATATGTGGTTCCATTAAATAAATGTATCCTAATTATTCCGACTCTTTAAGCAACCTGTATATAAACTTTAGATGAAACGACACAATATTCCCTACATCTTGGCAAACAACAATATTATCCCTTACTTACGGAAAAAACACTTAAAATAAAAAAACACAAACAAATAGAATTGTCTTACCTCATCGACTGGGCATTCCCATTTTTTGCAAAGGTTTAACAACATTCTTGACCTGCTAGACATTTTGGCGCCAATCGGGACTCGGGACACACTACGAACTACTTCCACTTGAAACGCTCTACTGATTGCAGTTCGCGAAGACAAAATAGAAATAAACAGTTGACCTTGCACAATACTATTCTATTTATAGCTCATTCGTCAACGACAAAACGGCATCATCGCGTGGCTAAACAAAGCTGTATTAATATCATTCAATATATGCAAGGGCTACACTACGATCTGATAGTATTATTACAAAGTAGTATTAAGCAAATATATGATATAACACAGCTTCTCCTTTTGCCCCCTTGTCGGGTTTCACAGCGGTCTATTTAAACCGCAGGCTACAGAGCGTACCATTTACGCGTATATATATATATATATATATATATATATATATATATATATATATATATATATATATATATATATATATATATATATATATATATATATATATATATACACAGTGACCGGCAAAAAGTTGGACACATATGGGAAAAAATTTTATTATTGGAATATTGAAAAAACTTTTTATGCCGATTGTCTCTGCATGATGGGTAACCTAAAAATTCATTTTGACATTTGTTACGTGATTACTCGTTTGGCGGCAAAGTTGAAAAAAATATATATTGTCATGGAAAACTGGTATTAGGTGACAAGATATTGAAAAAAGTTATTAGAAAAAAGTGTTTAGATTTTAATTTTATACTCCTTGGCAAAGTCTGGAGCCAAAATTAAAAAAAAAAATTTACATTTTTTGAAAAAAAATGTACAATATTAGTTTCATATTCCCATGAATTTAATAAAAATGTGTTAAATGATCGAAAACCAAGGTAATAACCTATTATCTCAACATTTTTGTTATTACTTAAAAGTTTTATTTGATAAAATTTAAAATTTAGCTTTTTTCCATGTACTTGGGTGTGGCCAGGCCCTGTATCTGGCAACGATATTTACCATTTATAGTTACTTCTGGAACAATATGCTTACGAAAGACCGTTTGCTCTAATTTTGAAGAAATTTTATCGTGTCTACCAAAATGGTTGCCAGATACAGGGCCGGGCCACACCCAAGTACATGGAAAAAAGCTAAATTTTAAATTTTATCAAATAAAACTTTTAAGTAATAACAAAAATGTTGAGATAATAGGTTATTACCTTGGTTTTCGATCATTTAACACATTTTTATTAAATTCATGGGAATATGAAACTAATATTGTACATTTTTTTTCAAAAAATGTAAAATATTTTTTTTTTTAATTTTGGCTCCAGACTTTGCCAAGGAGTATAAAATTAAAATCTAAACACTTTTTTCTAATAATTTTTTTCAATATCTTGTCACCTAATACCAGTTTTCCATGACAATATATATTTTTTTCAATTTTGCCGGCAAACGAGTAATCACGTAACAAATGTCAAAATGAATTTTTAGGTTACCCATCATGCAGAGACAATCGGCATAAAAAGTTTTTTCAATATTCCAATAATAAAAATTTTTCCCATATGTGTCCAACTTTTTGCCGGTCACTGTATATTAAATGAAAGACACTATTAGCTTATTAATTTGTTTTATTTAAAATCTCTAATTTTTTAATTAATTTTAATGTCAGGATCCAAGAGTTGCATTTCTTTGTCATGCTTTGCTTTTGCTCTTCTCTCCTACTCTTTTTCATTTTCTATTTGAAGGACTACAAGTTCTTCCCTCAATGATAGAACTCTCCCCAACTTGCTATTTAGGATGGCTTTGCCAGACTTCTTCGGTGTCAAACAGGGATGCTTCTTTGTTTTTAGCATCGCCGGAGACCAATTTTTCCAAGTCTTCATTCGTGGACTTTGTACGCTTACCTGAAAATTCACAAAAAAATGTTATAAACAATCAAAATTCATCTTTCATATGTTATAAATTTTTTACAACACTATATACTCTTACAGATCAAAAATACATTTTAGAAGATTAGAAACCAAATCTATTATGCATACATAAGAACATTTTATTTTCATAAAAACAAGGTTATTTTGCATGTAGCCATTTATTTTAACTAACCTTTATTTGAGAAGTGCTTTCTATTTCACTTTCTCCTGTTCCATTAAGTGGAGTTTCATCCTCGGTTTACTCTTTCTTTAAAATCTCCCGATATTTGCCTGGTCCTGTTTTTCCTTTGATGCTTACTTGTTTTGGGAAGTACACTGTCTGAGTCAAAGACAGATGGTAGACCATTAATAGAGGTCCTTATAGCACTTCCAACAGTTCCTTTTCTGAATCGTCAATTTCGACATATTCAGGCACTCCACCACCGGTTTTCATCGTCTCTTCTTTATTTTTTTAAATTGTTTTCTTCAAACCCTTTCTTCAGTCCTTCATATGTTTGACGAAGGGTGTCTACTGTTCTAAGTGTCTGTCCTAAAATTATACAAACTATGATAACATTGTTATCTGAATCGTATGAGAATTTATAGATTTGAAAGGTTATATATAAATTTAATTAGTTACCTGATCTTGCGTTGAAAACATCTGTAATTTTCTGCCAGGTTTCATCGTTTAATTTCCATGTCTCGGAACAATAGCCTTGTTTCCTCCGTGGTAAAGTTCGGAGCCTTAGCTCTTTTTTTCCTATCAACTTTATTCATTATTAAATCAAACCAAAACACAAACACTCGTAGACGATAAAATAAACAAGGAATAGGTTAGGTTGATTCTGACAAACATGACACTTGCTTTAATGCTTGTAACACCAAGTTATTTCTCTCTTCAAACAATGGTCAATTTGTATATGTTTATCTCTTTCTAATGTATTCTAACGTTGGCAGCAGTTGATAGTATTTTATTCCGGTTGTGGCTAAAGATTCGTACCTCGTTTAGTTATCTCGCAGTTAAAATTAGATGAAAATACGGTTTCAAGATATATGGCAGATAGGTGTTTCGGGTAATATAATCCGATAGATAGTTATTTGTCGGATACAATCTAGTAATCCATACATGAAAATACCGGGCCCTAAAATACTAAACTCAAGTTTTAATACTTTTGAAAAATTACCTACTATAAAAATGCCACAATACTGAATAAAAACACTTTTACGGATTCATGGGGCAGAGTAATAAAACAGTTTTGATGTTCTGCTGGCCTTATAATAGGAGTTTCACTTTCACAAAGCGAAATTAAGTCATCGTACTTTTTCTTCGATAAATTTTAAAGACTTTTGTTTAAAATTGTTAGTTGCCAGCTTACCGTGTTACCCTGAATTCGCTTCAGCTCAATATAATTATAACTATTGTGTAGGTGACGAGTTTTAAAACATATTTTTGTAGGTTCAGTCTTTTTTAACCATTATTTCCATCATGTCTGTCAAGTTAATAGGTTTTCCCATATTTCTGATTGTTAAAATTCTTTGGTAACTGTTTAAAATCTAAGAAATCATTAAATTCCATTGGAAATACACTATATGGATTCGTTCGCCTTGCCAAATGTATAACTGGAAAATGTTAACTTGAAGTAAAAATGTCTCCTGCATGATCGATAGCAGTACCAATGACCAATGGCGCTATGAGCCGAATCGCCTTCACTTTGGCCGTGGTTCGTTTCAAAGAATTTGAGTGAAATCATATCGGTATTTGCTATTTGAACTGCGTGTAATAGCATTGCTGCCATAAGTGAATTTTTGTTCTGGCCTGAGCAACCATCAGAACATAACAGCATGGTTTTTGTTCCTTTGCTGGCATAATACTTAATAGCTTGGAATGCGCGTGTTGCTATTTCCGAAGTTTGCTTATTGTTTCATTCCATGGGAAGCACAATCATCTTTTAGTTGCAGCAATATCCAAAGTGAAGTTGAAATTAGCTAGTCTACTTTTGTAATAGAGAGTGCTCTCCTTGCAAACCGGTAGATAAATGACTTGTTGCAAGTCAAAAATTGCACACAGGGTATTATTATCTTCCTCTGCGTGTTCTTTTGCATAACTTTTAAGTTGTCTGTTTTTAACTTTTTGTACGATATTTTTGGTACCATTTTTGTAATCTTTGCTTGGTGTCATCATCACCTTGTCTCTAGGTTATACAAAGAGAGCAGTGATCCTTCTTTGGGCTCAGAATCGACATTTTTTTTTGTTTTAAAGACTTCGGTACGCTGAAAAGCTTGGCAGTACATTTTCTTTTGGTTTAGTCAGCTCTTCCAAGTACATAGAATAAAGTTTTTGTAAGTTTATATCTGGATGCAAATACTGTTTTGTGCTTGAATACCTACAGTAATGCGACTCCACCCTCGGAAATCGATCGATATGTTCTAATATCTCTGGCCTTACACGAGCTTCCTGCTGCAGTATTTCATTAATTCTGTGGCGTCCACTTCGTTTTTCTTTATCTAGGATTCCTTCCTCGCTAATTTTATTCCATGCAGTTCTTGCCGTTCTGTGAGAGACACTTAATGTGTTTAAGAAAACCTTTTTACAGACAACATATTTGTTGTTGTCCATTGTAAGGAAATATTTCATGGTACAATTTCTACTAGAATTTTTTCCAGAAATTTGCGTTTCGGTGACGACTTTTCCATGTGATGAATTAATAATTCTCGTTGCCCTGTTAATCCCCTAGTTTATAATAATTGTCAAATATTCTTTTTCTTTGATCGTCATTAATTAGGTAGCACATTCTATTATTCTTTTTGCTGTTCTTTTTGTCTTAAATTTTTTTATGGAATTATTTTATTGGTAGCATAACTTTTATATTTTTTCCCGATGTTTCTAAGTTCCTTAGCATCCAGTTTTTTTCATTAAAACGTTTTCTTTTACCTATGCCAGTATCTTCTTTTTCTGCACCTTCAGCAACAAACTCTTCTGGTCTACGAACACAACTTGTTAATGAACCTACTGTAGCGTATTCTTCTATCTTACCTTCTGCTGTAACCAGTCCGATGTTCTGCTTCGTGCAACAATGTTGCGATTCTGAATCGAAGTGTGTGAAGCACAAGAGCCTTTCACAATGTCGACAATGGTTAAACAACTTATTATTGCACATTCTAACTTCACATCTTCCGAAAGGAGGATCTACATCCGAGTCGTTGGAAAAGCTATCGAGTGAGGCTTCATTACACTGGCTAGAAACTTGTAACGAGCTAATTTCCCGTTACATTGAATTTTGAGCAATGTCGTGAATTCCACTTGTTTATCGACGCGCCTTATATCTACACTGTCTGTTTTTCCGCTTAAACTACCCACACACAGACCTATATATATATATATATATATATATATATATATATATATATATATATATATATATATATATATATATATATATATATATATATAGGTCTGTGTGTGGGTAGTTTAAGCGGAAAAACAGACAGTGTAGATATAAGGCGCGTCGATAAACAAGTGGAATTCACGACATTGCTCAAAATTCAATGTAACGGGAATATATATATATATATATATATATATATATATATATATATATATATATATATATATATACAGGGTGTTATGAAATTCACTGCATATATTGGAATGGGTGACTCCTGGGGTAGTCTACAGACATACCCAATACTTTTTTTTATTTAAATCGAACATTTTAAAAATTTTCAAAAATACCCTAAAATCCGTCGATATTCGGCGCCTGACTGATCGTACACAAGGCGCTTGACGGAAATTTGCGCGCGAAAAACTTTAAACGATTGAATTTGTTGAAACGTTGCCAGACATATGAATCTTTAAGGATAATTTATTTTCTGTTTTTAAGCGTAATTTAAGACATTTACAGCGGGTTGCACAAAACTTTAATCAAGCGTTAGATCCTAATTCTTAATTAAAAACAAATGATTCTCAGTTTAACAGAGCGTTAAATTTTTTTTCTTTCTGCAACAGCAAAAATTTTCGGCTAATCAATGATTAAACTGACAAAAGCCACTAAAAAACCAAGGTGTTGTTTACTTTTTCATTTGTTTATAACGAAGAGAGCACTTAACGATGAATTAAACTAATTACACGATATGCTGTGATTAAAGTCATGTTTTTGCTCACATTTTTCATAAAATATTGGTTACTTTGGCAAAATTTTATGTTCCAATACAAGATATTGAAAGAAAACTCCTTCCTTCAATATTTTAAAATAAAACTCTATACACTTTTATTGCAGATGGGCATCTTATTTAACATAATGCTTAAATAAGCATGTACCTACCTTTACAAACATATAAAAAATGTAGGAAAAATAAAGTTCACCATTTAGGTATAACGTGGATTTTACCAAAAAATTGTAGGTATCTACCTTTCATCTTCAATACCATAACAAAATTACTCTTTAAATATTATTTTGTTGTTGGACTTATGCAAACATAATATTCTATTGCTCAAATTCTTGTTAGTTATAAACTAAGATGAAATTATTGTAGGCCTATGGTTATAAACTATTCTTTTTATGGCATTATATTAAAACAGTTTTCCTACAGTCTTCTATAAAAATATAGATATTCTGCTAAATTTCCTTTTGCTTACTTTTCTTCAATCACACAGTTTTCCGTAACACCTCACATCTCTCTTAGTTTAAATAGCAAACCCTTTTGTGGGTATAAAAATAATAACTCTAACAACTTGTAGAGGTAGTTATTTTCTGAATTACTTTCGTCCTAACGTCGAAAATTATCTTATTTACAGCAAAACACTGGAATGCAAGCAAGTTTGTATTAATTATTTCTTTTATGTTAGTCAGGCTCTCTCGATAACAGAAAAACAAAGGGCTTGTAGGTACGTAAACAAAATAAATCCTAAAAACAAAAGACTGACGTTATAACCTAACCTCAAATTTTTGAAGTACTTCACCCTCCGGACTAGGGATGGCAACGATACATCGATGTTTTGAAAACATCGATATATCGAACTTAAAATTCGATGTTTTTCCATCGATGTTTCGTTGCATCGATGTAACAACTGGGACATCGAACAAACATCGAGCTCGTGTGAATGTGCGACGATTATAAAACTGATGGCGTTTTCCATTGGTAGAACCAGCGCGAACTGAGTGTACGTGCGTTTGTGTCCTTTTCTACCTATATACAAAGAAGAATGATAGAAATACATTTGACGTGTCCTAAATTTATCAATGGAAAACGCTATGAATGGCCCGAATGGGAGTCAACGCTGGGTTGCCACAATAATTTACGATCGCGGCGCAGTAGAAAATAAATGTTATTTTAGTTTGAATGATTCTTTGTTTTATTTATTATTTTGATATTATATATTATGCGAGAATACATCGAAACATCGATGTTTTTCTTTCGATATATTGGATCCATCGATGTGACTTCCAACGATGTCGATACATCGAAGTTTTTCTTTCGATGTTTTGAACCCATCGATGTGACGTCCACCGATGTCTAACGCTGTCGATAGATCGATGTTTTTTTAAAAATTGCCATCCGGACTCCGGATCTGAGGCGTGTTGACAAATGCATCGATCCGGATCAGTTTACGAGCTTTAAGCGAATAGCGAATATACAATAAATTTAAAATGAGGCGTCAGATAACAACAAAGCCATTTTTAAATCAGTGACCAAATCATTACCCAGTCAGACCATTGGGCAACACTGTCTCATTTAATCTTAATACTTTGATTTTTTAGGTTAAACATTGACTATATGGAGCAACGTTGCCAAATAAGGTAACGTAGGCATGACTAGGTCACCGATTTAAAATCGCCTCAAATAACATTGAGGTATCGTGAAGTGGTCCCGAGAAACCGTGGTCCCGAGTAATCTAATTTTCGTCAATAAAATACGGCTAAGTTCATGCACTTGAAAAAATGCGAATTTGTTTCGAGTGCATATTCAACTTTCTTAAATTTAAAAATAACATTAATGCCACAGATCAAACTTAAAAAAAAGCATTTCTATTATTTTTAAAAAATAATAGTTTTTATTATGGAATCTTTATCTAGTTTCACAAATTTTCAGGGAATAATGAACAAAGATATAAAGTAACTGATGTAAATTTGTGTTCTGAAAAATCACAAAACACATTTTATTTATGTAAATAACAAATTTTTATTTAAAAACTATTTTAGCATTGATTTGATTTGATGTCACCAGTAGGTACTTGTTAAGCCTATATTCACATTAAAATATCTGCAAGGTTTTTTCTTGTGACTTATCTGGTACCTGTAACAAAAAAAAACAAAGCAAATAGAGTAAAAAATTACACAATTACATAATAATTTTAATAAAAGCACAATGTTCTACTGTCTACAGCCCAAGTAAATAACTTGTTTATAGATATCTTATTCTAAATACTAACAAGTGTATGGGGATATGGGTTTTATATTCACATGATAAAAATGGTCGTTAAGTAAACGTGCCACAAAAAAATTAGAGTTAATGAATCTTGAGCAAAGAGTTTATTAAAGGAGAAAGAGCAAAATTTTACTTAAACGAAGTTGAGGTGGATTAAATAAATACTCTAGTTTGCTCGAGTTCGAGCGTGACACATGGTTAATAAAATTATAATCGTTATACTACCAGCAATTAGGTTTACAAATTGACCAGTATATCCACCCAGACAAAAATGTTTTGTTAGCTTAACCGGACAAAAGTTATATAGTATGCTATATGCTATTACGGGTATAAACACAGAACTTGAGGTTAAAATAAGAAACAAAATTGTACTCAAAAATTTTGTAACGTAGGTAGTGATAGCTACATATTTAACTAAGATATTAACGGCAATATTTTACCTTAACAACAAAGGTTTTGTTTCCAAATTTTTTTCTTGGCAGTAAGGTATTTCGCCGAATATTGATTGTGTCTAGGATAATCTGTCAAATAACATTCATTTAGAACTCCATTCCTTACATGTAGGTTTATCAGGAAGTATGTTTTTGTGCTTTATCTTCCATCAAAAGTTCGATTTTTAGGGTTAGGAATTCTCATTCTTGAGAAATATTAAAATCTTTTGAATGCACCTAAAACAAACATATAAATGGATAATAATGACAAGAGGATTGTAGTTAAGGAAGCTGAAAAGCAGCAAATTTTTTATGTAAAGCATTTTTAACGCAAATTTTTAAAATCAACAGAAAAATTATACAAATTTGGCTGGTATCTGTACGGTATTTTATGGTTCAATGGTTTCATACAACTTACCTTAGAAATACATATACATATGTTCACAAGTTTATTTTCTTCTATATTTGTGTAATTTTTCTATTCGCTTTGCCTATTTTCCCAAAAATATTTGTTTTGATTCAATATAACTTCGCTTTACAAGAAATAAGAAATACAAAACGCTTTGTTGATTGTTGACATTAAAATCTGACGTTTATCGTTCGAGTTTTCCCGAAACTGCGACCTTTGGAAGCGATGTTGCGCGATTGCTGTTTCGAGTAGGCCTGGGCCGGCTTTGATTAAATCTTGGGTAACTTGACTAAAATTTAACAACGCAAATTTAACACGTTGTTAGCTAATCATCCTTTCTGCAACCCGCCGTAAGAATTTTTTTTAACCTCTTCCTAAGAAGAAACTAAAAAAAATAGTAAAAAGGCACTGCGAAATAAATCCTTTTTGTCAGTAGCCTTAGTTTTAACTAATATTTAAGACACCCTATATTACGGTATTAATGATATAAGCGTTATTCCTACTAGCTTAAACTTTCTGCCAAGAAAAAGTTAAAAATCAAAACGAAAATACTAATTGAGCACAACATAGTACCCCAGAATACCTTATCTACATAGTACTTACTTCAAAAGTATAACCAGATCCGCTACCATCCGTTACCATAATAAGTACGTAAATATTATTAGTGTTTTAAATTAAATTTAGTTTTCAACCCTATTACGCTACTCACTCAAAGACAAACTAGATAAAACTGATCAAAATATTAGTTAACAACGGATCGACGAAGACCATTTTCTAGGTAGTGAGAAGAAGTTACATTATTTAAAACTTTAAACGAAAAAAAAATTTAAAACATTCAGTGTGTGGTTTTTATGGCTGTTGAAAAACTTAAATATGGCGCACGGCTCTTTGATGAAAATACCCACGTACCTGGTAAACGCCAAATGAGTAATGTGTCAAAAGTCAACTGTCTGCTAAAAATAGGTTAAAAATCAAAACGAAAAATACTAACTGAGCACAACTACACCGTATTTTAAACTAATAACCAAAATTATTTCATTACAGCATTTGTCAAAACAAACAACATTATTCTGTTTTACACAGCACGTTCAGAAAGTTGTAGCTCTTTTGCCAATAATAAAATGATCGAAGGTAACTTACCGATTTCTTTTGAAGAGATCCTCTAAATGAGTTTTTCTAAAGTCGAGATGTAGGTATCTACATAAATCGCTTGCTTGCACCCCCAAACGTTACATAATACGTAAATATTATTAGTGGTAAATTTAATTTAGTTTTCAACCCTCTCAGACTAATTTAAGAAGCACTAATCAAAGCACAAACTAAATAAAAATAAGCAACATATTATTGAACATATTAATTAACATCGGATGGACGAAGAGCGTTATTTTTCTGGACAGCAAAACAAAAAGAAACTAGTTTAGTACCCTTGGAATCTACCTAGGTACATTATTATTTAAAACTACCTTCTAATTAAAGCAGACCCTACACGATCAGTATTAAAGCTTTGCCGGGTTATTCCAGGGACCGCTCTAACCTACTTGGAAATTAAATTAGGATCCGATTTGAAAATAAAATACAGATATTTATTTCCACACATTGTGTAATTTGAGAATGCGAAATACGAAAATACTTCGGCAAAAGTAATATAACATACAGGGTGTTTAAAAAGTCTTAGTATTGGTAAATATCCTCGCTATTAAAAAAGAGACACCAAATTTTAGTTGTATCTTATTGGTTAATAAATCTACTTTTTTATGTAATTTGACTTTTGGCAAAAGTCTTTTGCAACCCCCTTGGGGGGTGCCGCTACGGAAGTTGAGGTCAAGAATTTTGAATGCAAACCTATGCCGTGTGGTCCCTTCTTTTAAAAGTCTTCAAAAAATAAACATTTTACTGCAAACCCCGCATTTTAATTCATTTTTAAATGGCAAGCCTACAAAAATTATAAATCGTAAATCGTATAATCGGGCGGGGCATAAGTCGACCGTTAGTCAACCTCTTGTGTCATACAGTACCGTCGGCTCGCACATTTATTTTTTTTATGGGGCACTTTTTCTTCTAACTTTTTTCCAACTTTTTCGACTTCATTGGTCGTTTTTTGTCATCTGCGCAGTAGATTTGTCGTTTTTTATATTTTTCGTTCTTTGAAATCTGCGCAGTAGCCCAAAATGCGTACTTCGCGCAAACCGAGCGTGCTACACATGCGTACGGAATTTTAGGAGATGGACTTTGGACTTTGGTGTCTACATTTGAACCCATTCACTTTTATGAATATATCTCCAATTGTAAAGGTACCACTATTTAACTTTATAACTTTTTTCCCAATTTTTGTTCGACTTCTTTATTTTTCGTTTATTGACATCTGCGCAGTAGACCGAAATGCGTACCACGCGAAAAACCAAGAGGGCTAGACATGCGCACGAAATTTCAGGGGGTGTACTTTTGTGTCTACATTCAAACCTACCCACTTTCAAGAATATACCTCCAATAGTAAAACTACAACTACGTATTTAACATATTTCTACGATTTTATGACGTCTTACTGTTTTGAACATTCTTAACTATGTGACATTGTGACACCGCACAACAAGAATATGAAACATCTGCAAATTTATTAAAAATATATAAACATAATCTTACGGTGGTACGGAACCCTATATGCGTGAGTCGAACTCGTACTTGACCGTTTTTTATTTCACACAATCACGGCAACGCCCATGAATTAAATTATTTCCCTCAAATACCGTATACGTATGTACGTACTTATTTTCGGCATCGACGCCTCTGGTATCAGACCAACAGTTCCTTCCTTACTTATTACGTTAAAAGTTGTTTAGAATGACCACCATGAATTTCTTGCCAGTAATAAAGTTCATTTTGGAACTCTGCCATTCTCGAAAAGACCTTTAAAATGAGGTACCACATGGCATAGGGGTGCATTTAAAATTTTTGATCTCAACTCCCTAGCGTAACCCCCCAAGGGGGTTGAAATAGTCAAATTAGATAAAAAAAAGTAGATTTATTATGCAATAAGATACAACTAAAATTTGGAGTCTCTATCTTTATTAATAGTAAAGATATTTGCCCATGCTTTTTCAGACACCCTGTATGGTATATCACTGCAACCGAGGTATTTTCGTATTTCGCATATTCAAATAACACAATGTGGGTAAATAAATATTTGTATTTTATTTTCAAATCGGATACTAATTTTATTTCCAACTAGGTTAGAGCCGTCCCTTGAATAACCCACGTTTGCAAAGCTTTAATCATTATTTCTGTCAGTATTAAAAAATATTTTCAGTAATACTGATCGTGTAGAATGATCGAATGAAGTAAATTCAAGCAAATTATTGCAGATTATTCGAATATTTTAATATTTTTATAATACTACAGTATTACTGCTGTGTGAAATACTGACAGTAATACTAATAATGATCGTGTAGGGATTGCTTTAGAAAAATATATTAAAATATGCTCGCGTGTTTGTATAGTTGCCTAAGCAGTAAGTAAAGCTTTGGAAACGTGGAATAGTCCAGGGACGGCTCTAACCTAGTTGGAAATAAAATTACGATCTGATTTGAAAATAAAATACAAATATTTATTTACCCACATTGTGTTATTTGAAAATGCGATATAGGAAAATACTTCGGTTATAGTGATATACCATACAGGGTGTCTGAAAAGTCTAAGCATGGGCAAATATCTTTACTATTAATAAAGATAGATACTCCAAATTTTAGTTGTATCTTATTGGTTAATTAATCTACTTTTTTATGTAATCTGACTTTTTCAACCCCCTTGGGGGTTTACGCTAGGGAGTTGAGGTCAAAAATTTTAAATGCAACCCTATGCCGTGTGGTACCTTATTTTAAAGGTCTTTTCGAGAATGGCAGATGTTACTTCTTGGCAGAGTTGCAAAGTGGACTTTATTACTGGCAAGAAGTTCATGGGGGTCACTCTAAACAACTTTTAACGTAATAAGTAAGGCAGGCACTGTTGGTCTGTTACCAGAGGCGTCGATACCGAAAATAAGTACGTACGTATACGGTATTTGACAGAAATAATTTAATTCAAGGGCGTTGCCGTGATCGTGTGAAATAAAAAAAAACGGTTGAGTGCGAGTTCGACTCGCACATAGAGGGTTCCGTGCCACATAGAATATTGTGAATTTCTCACAGGACGCAAAAGTCTCAATAACTATGGTAAGGCTAACGCTTGAATAAATAACAAGAGGCGGCCATGCCGGAAATAAGTCAGTGCGTATAGGTTATATAACTGATTAGTAAGGCTGGCACGGTTGGTCTGTTCCCAGAGGCGTCAATGCCGAAAATAAGTACGTACGTATACGGTATTTGACAAAAATAATTTTATTCATGGGCGTTGCTGTGATTGTGTAAAATAAAAAACGGTCAAGTGCGAGTTCGACTCGGGCATATAGGGTTCCGTACCACCGTAAGATTGTGTTTATATATATTTAATAAATTTGCTGATGTTTCATCCCATATTATTGTTGTGCGGTGTCACAATGTCACATAATTAAGAATGTTCAAAAAAGTAAGACGTCATAAAATGGTAGAAATATGTTAAATACGTAATTGTAGTTTTACTATTGGAGATATATTCTTGAAAGTTGGTAGTTTTGAATATACACACCAAAGTTCATCCCCTGAAATTTCGTGCGCATTTCTAGCCCTCTTGGTTTGCGCGTGGTAAGTACTTTGGTCTACTGCGCATATGTCAAAAAACAACTAAAGAAGTCGAAAAAAAATTGGGAAAAAAGTTATATAGTTAAAAACGTAGAGGCACCTTGGCTATCGGAGATATATTCTTAAAAGTGAATGGGTTCAAATGTAGACACCAAAGTCCATCTCCTGAAATTCCGTGCGCATGTCTAGCTCGCTCGGTTTGCGCGTGATACGCATTTTGTTCTACTGCGCAGATGTCAAAAAACGACCAATGAAGTCGAAAAAATTGGAAAAACGTTAGAAAAAAAGTGCCCCACACAACAAAAAATAAATGTGCGCGCCGACTGGTACTGTATGGCACAAGAGGTCGACTAACGGTCGGTAAATTGTTTTTTTTTTTTTGAAGACTTTTAAAAAAACCTAAGCAAGCCTCAACTCTCTATCGTCTCCCCCCAAGGGTGTTGAAAGAGTCAAGTTACATAAAAAAGTAGATTTATTAACCAATAAAATACAACTAAAATTTGGTGTCTCTATCTTTATTAACAGCAAAGATATTTACCCATACTAAGACTTTTTAGACACCCTGTATATTATATTACTTTTACCGAAGTGTTTTCGTATTTCACATTTTTAAATTACACAATGTGAGTAAATAAATATTTGTATTTTATTTTCAAATCGGACCCTAATTTTATTTCCAACTAGGTTAGAGCCGTCCCTGGAATAACCCACGGTTGCGAAGCTTGCTTTATAGACTGTACCCATGATACAAGTACGAGAGTATCATGGACTGTACCTGAAGCCACGCTAAAGGGTTGTTCACCCCATTCCGACTGCCAGAGTGATTCCGATTGGCCGAACCGAACTCATGCGTCATAGTCAGCTGTGTGACCAGTTTAATAATACGGTTTACATTATTTTTGCTATTTATTTCTTAATTTGTGATAGAAAAAGTTAATGCCGTTTAATATTAACAAAAGTTAAAGCCGTTTAATATTAACAAAATATCGTTTCGTCGCTTAGTGAGGTGCATTTTAAATTTAGTTGAAGTTGGGGTATTTATTTTGGTTTAAATAATTGTTCTCTAGATAGTTTTATTAAATTTGTGTTATCGGTATCGGCAGTATTTTAACATTTTGAAATGATTAATAGTGCTATGGTCTGTGTTTATAGTGTTGGGTATTTATAAGAAAACAAAACATTTCGTAATGTTTGTTGGACTTTCATGTTTTAACCAAACGGCTGGGTTGTATTGTGTAGTAATAGTAATAAAGTTTATTATTGTTTGGACAGCGTGAAAGTCGGACAGAGAATGTTCGTTTTCGTTTCATTAGGACGTCAAGAGCCTCGTAATGCGTTGTTTATCAAAAAATCTTGATTTGCCTTACTGGAAGATGGTATGATGAAGGTAAAATTTATTATTAATTTAGTTGTGAGGAATTTCGCTTAACAATTAAGGGCGATATAAATAAACCTGTTAATAAATGCCAAATCTTCTGTTAAATATGATTTAAAATAGGCAAAAAAAAAGTACATAAGTGTTGGGAGTTTTTTATTTAAAGCTGACTTGGAACCAAAATTTTTGTATAGGTAGGTACTCTTTTTCTTCCAAAAATTTCTGGTC
This sequence comes from Philopedon plagiatum, assembly GCA_963971165.1. Taxonomy (NCBI): domain Eukaryota; kingdom Metazoa; phylum Arthropoda; class Insecta; order Coleoptera; family Curculionidae; genus Philopedon; species Philopedon plagiatum. Next base: position 32,349,653 of record OZ020193.1, on the reverse strand, counting down.
GGCCTAAATGAACAAAATTTTACTCTTGTTTTGAACAGCTGTTCTCTGCATTTTTGTGTTGTAGTATATTAACTTTTTGAAATTTAATTTTTTTAAAAGATTTAGTATGATTTCTTACTTTAAAGATAACAAATCTATTATTTTTTCAAATCTGTTACATAGGAATATCCTAGATAGAATTGGCAACGTCACAGTGACTAGTGACATCAAAACAAAAGTGTTTTTTCTGTAACTGACATTTCTCGCTGTTTTTAATTTTTCCATGTATTTGTGACAGTGGCGCGCTGATAGAAAAAATTTTTTTTTTTACCTCTGATATCAACCTTTTCTCATAGTGAAACGCCATTTATGAATATTTTTATTCAATCTGAATTCATGCCAGGATTTATCGGTTTCAATATATGCAGTGAATTACATAACACCCTGTATATATATATATATATATATATATATATATATATATATATATATATATATATATATATATATATATATATATATATATATATATATATATATATATATATATTTATATATAGTGTGTCCACGGATGGACCTAACTATACTTGTAAACTTTCTTATTTTGCATTTTAGAAGAAAAAGATATTCTTCAAAACAAATTTTGCTTATTCTAAAAGTCCACCGCCTTATTCAAAAATTCGAATTAACATACACGGTCGATAAAAAACGAGAAAAAGTGAAAATAAGTCAAGAATAGGACCTCTTATTTGAAAGAAAGGTGAAAATGTTACAGAGAAAAGATGTTTGTAATGTCAATAAAAGCTTAGATATCCAATTTAAACGTTGTATCTCAAAACTGATTTATTTGACTTTCATGATTAAAGTAATAATAATTACACAAATTTAGCCAAAGTTAATAATTTATTGAAGAACGAAAACATAAATACACAGAAACATTACTCTACATGTTGTCCTCCTACGGCTACACATTTTTCAATCAATTTCCTAAATTTTTCGTTCACTAGATGAATGGTATGCTCATTTATTTCGGCTATTGCTTCTATAATGTTCTGTTTTAAAAGATTTTCATCATCGTGAAGATCATTCACATAAACTTTTTGTTTAATATGTTCAGTGGGTGATGTCTGGGGAACGTGCGAGGCCATCTAATAGGACCGAACTGTCCAATCTATTTGTTAGCAAAATGCCTATCTAGCCACTCCCTAACTCGAATTGCTTTATGTGCAGGACAACCGTCCTGTTGAAAATGAAGTGTCAGTCTCATCTGCAAGTTTACTTCATCCAGAGCAGGGAGTAAGAAGTTTTCCAACATCTCTATGTATGTGTTCTGGTTTACGGTTCCGTCAAAAAAATAGGGACCAATAATTTTATTATACATTATTGCACACCAAACTTTTTTATATCGCTGACTATTTGTTATAATTCGGAAATTTGGATTTTCTTTCGACCAATATCTAGAATTTTGGCTGCTAACGACCCCATTCGTGGTAAATGTTGCTTCGTCAGAGAAAACAATGTTTCTGTAAAAATATCTTTCCATCATAATTCGTTCGCCCATCAACAAACAAAATTCTAAACGAACCGCATCATGGCCTCCTTCAAGTTTATGCATTCTCACCAGTTTGTAAGGTAGATGTTGTTTTCTGACAGAATTTTCTGTACATGGCTTTTACCGAAAGGTAGATCCAGTGTCCTTTTCCTTACTGATTTCTTGGGGAAATTTGTTACCGAATCAATAGCAAGCAATGTAGCGGCATCATTTTCGTCATGAATGCGTTTTTGCTTCTTCAGATATGTTACAACACCTGTTTTATCAAACTTTCTTACTAACTCCCGAACACAGTTTATACTTTCTATTAAACAGTTCAATTGCAAAGCGCTATGATATTTCACCTATACCGTAGCATTTCACTAAATAAATTCTTTGCTCTAGAGTCAACATTATTCCAAATTTTTGGCACTCACTGGAAGGTTTTTTGACTATAAATTCCTAATTTGGGTTAAATGTCAACTGAGTTTATTGTTGTTGTGGATACCTGCTATAATCACTTTGGCTAAATTTGTATAATTATTACTTAAATCCTAATAAAGGCAAAAAAATGAACTTTGAGATACAAGGTTCCAATTTGATATCTGAACTTTTATTAATATTACAAACATCTGTTCTCTGTAAAATTTTCACCATTCTTTCAAATAACAGGTACTTTATTCTTGACTTATTTTCAGTTTTCTCGTTTTTTATCGACCCTGTATGTTAATTCGAAATTTTGACTATGGCGGTAGACTTTTTAGCATAAGCAAAATTTGTTTTGAAGAATGACTTTTTCTTCTAAAATGCAAAATAAGAAAGTTTACAAGTATAGTTAGGTCCATCCGTGGACACACTGTAGGGGAGAGTGTTGTACCTTGGGTCAGTTTTTAGTTTTTCATTATTATAGTTGCCTGAATTATATATTTTCAAAATTGAACGAATGCGTTAAATACTTCAGCTATTTTGTTATGTATATTTGTTTTATATATTATTTAATACTTAGTAGTAAGTTACAATGATGAGTTTAGTTAGCCATAGCAAGGTGACCCAACGTACAAACTGGTAATGTACCTTGGACCACCATACGTTGTACCTTGGGTCGGTTATAAAAGAAATAAGAAATTAGAACATTTTCTTAAAATTTTTATTTATAAACTGAAAATATTCATGACATGACTAAAAAAGTATAAAAAGGAATAACAGCATATCGTATTTTATTTACAAAATATTATGGTTTAATTTTGAAAAAAGCATGAATTAAAATACTTATTTAACGTCATAACCGCTGAACCGAACATTAAATTGTAATTGCGCATTGTGACGTGCTGTTCCGTTTATTGTGTGCGGCTGTGGAAGCTTCCGTACAATATCGCTACGCAAAAAACCATAAGTTTCTGTTGAGTCGTTAATGAATTTATTAGAATCAGAAATTCTGCGTAAATATTTCAGTTCGTTATTAACTTCACAGTTTATTATTTCTGCCACATAATAGCTAAAACGTTTCTTTCCTGCCACTTTCACTAAAACAAAGTCCCCTTTTTTGATATTGTCACTCTCAGATAAATAGTCTAATCCTTGGTTATTTACAATTTCTTCTTTAGCCGCCATGTCTTCAAATGCTTCTGCATCACTTGAACGTAACTCGACATCATACTTAGGAACTCTCTTTGTCGCTTTTTTTATTATATCTTCTGTGGCTATTCGTTTAGTAACTGCTTGAACTTTCTCAGATGATATCTTCTTTCGAGTATTTCCCTTTTTAAGCGCTGCTACTTCTTCTTTTTCTGGAGTATCTGTAAGTATGCGTGACTTTCCTCGTGGTCTCCCTGCTTTCATTTTTCGAGCAGATGCCTTTGGATAAGGTCGCAGCATTTCAGGCGTAATAGAACTCCCCGAAGTTTCCTTTTCAACAGCATTTGAGGTAGAAGGTGTAGATAGGTCGATTCCCATAGCCATAGTTTTACATGGTTTTCCCTTTTGTTGTTCGTAAGTGATTTCACCCTGATCATCAGTCGGCTGGTTTAAAGGACGATCCGTTACGTAGGCTGACAAAAACTCATCTTCGCTAAAAATGTTCTCATTGACGGGATAAAGGCCGCTAACTTCAAAACCCTTTTGGATGTTAGATGTGGTAAATGCTTTTGGAAATGCCTTACCCATAAGTTCAGCAATGTCATAAATCGTAATTGGTTGCCCAGGATTCATAATCATCCATTCACTACAGGCAGTATTGTAGTAGGTCTTCATCGGCCCAAAAACTGTTCTGTCAAGCGGTTGCATTTTATGACTGGTATGGGGATGAAATGTTATCATAAAAATGCCGTTATTCTTACAGAAATCAATAGCATTAACGCTGACGTGACTATCGTGATTATCCAAAAGTAATATAACTGGATTTTCAACTGTTGGTTTCACGTGATTTTTGAAGTGTTCCAGATATTCTAAAAACAACCTTTCGTTTGACCAGCCGGACGGATTTGCAGCTCCTATGGTTCCAATCGGGCAACCTTTCAGCATATGCGGCTTAAAATTAACTCTCGGAAACACCATCATCGGCGGAATATGATTTCCAATTGCATTTATTGAGGCGATCATTGTTACATTTTGGCCTCGCTCACCACTCGTCATTTGGCCTAATTGTTTTATTCCCTTAGGTCCTATAATTTTAGGTGGTACATGAACAGTCGTCAGACCGGTCTCGTCACAATTCCAAATTTTTTCTGGGGTAAAATTAAAACGAGATAAAAGTTCTTTATAATTTTTAAAAAAGGAAGATACGTTTGCCTTATTAAAAGATGTTGATCTAGCCAAACTTGTGGATTCGGGTTTACGAAGAGATAAATCTTGATGTCTTTTACGAAACTGTCTTAGCCATTCTTTCCCCGCGATTTTTTCTTGGTCCCAAGAAGCAGGATGGACCTTTCCATTTGCAATAGCATACTGGTAAGCTAAAGTACGAACTTCCATTTTACTTAAACCATAATGCAGGCGTGCAGCTGTAAGAAGGTACTCTTTTAACGCAGCTTCCTCTTCGCCGTTAAAAACTTGTTTCGTATTATTGGCAGCTACATATTGAAATACTGTAAGTCCCGATTCTCTGAAGGATTTTACGTGCCTAATGAGCGTGGTTTTTGATATATTATAACGTTTTGCAGCTTCCCTTATTGATAACTCACCACTTATACATTTGTTTGCTGCTGCAATTAAATTTTGGACGTTTATTTGTTTTCTTTTGACGCCTAACTTGCTTCGTGGCATTTTTAATGATTATCTGAAATAATAAAAGTCGCGTCAGTTAACATTTACCTCCATTATTACAAATAAAAAGCGAAGCCCTATTCTGCATTCGATGTTGTGTACCTTGGTCCAGTCCAAGGTACACAACCTATCAGTGACCCGAGGTACAAAATTCAACAACTTCAAATTTTCTTTGATTTATAATTTCAGGTTATGTATTTATAATGAAAATACATGGATAATTACCTAGTCAAAACAACCATTTTTAATTGCAGTTGGTTAAAAAATAATAAAATCTACCATTGAGCCGGATGAAAACGGATTATAAATAGGCAAATAATTTACTTACGATCGAAGAAAACACAAAACACAGAACAGATCACCATGCGATAACCTTATGAAAAGTATGTTTAGCTGCCATCTACCGACCAGAAGTTATACTCATAAATCAACCTAAACGAACAGAAATCGGCCTACCATAATTGTAGAAAATCAACTGACCCGAGGTACAGACCGGTTCGAGGTACAACACTCTCCCCTACATATATATATATATATATATATATATATATATATATATATATATATATATATATATATATATATATATATATATATATATGTGTGTGTGTGTGTGTGTGTGTATCGAGGTTGTTTTTCTTTTTTCTTGGACTTATCTGGTATATTTTTTTACTTTTTCCTTCCTTAATTAAAAACTAAGAAGGTTTTTTTTAATCTTGGGTTTATTAGTCCTAATGAGTTAAAAATCGTGTTTTTTATATTATTACACTTTTATTTACGTTTCGGTCTCGTCTTTCGACCTTCTTCAGAATTTGTTTTTTTTTATTAATTTAGAAATTATTTTATTCTTTTTCATTGCTGAAAGAGAACGGCTTGTCAGTTAAATTTGCAATTGTACAAACTATAAAATAATGACTTACCTTGAAGGAAAATTATCCTGTAGTTTATGGTTTTTGTTAAAATATTAATTTAAAAACAAAAAAAACAACAAAATTTTTAAACAACTAAATATGAACCCACTGCACCTTTAAAAACTGTAGTTACATTAGCAAGATGCTAAAAATGGTTTTTTCAAATAGTATTATAGGGTAGCTTTTACCCTGGTACCGTTTCCAGTTTTGGATTTTCATATTCCAACGATGGTAAAAATTTTATTCAAATGTAGCTTCCAACACAAGAAGTATATAGTATTCAAGACATAACGGAAAATAATTTTATATATGTGTCATCAGAATTAGTCACATATAAAAACACCAAAGAGATATAATAATTATTATATTAAAAAATATAAAACGCGCCTCGTAAAACACGAGGGTTATAGAAAAGCAGATATAGACACCTGCTTCTGTAAATCCAAATTTTGTTGGCCACGACTATACCTAACTTATACTAGTTATTACTTTCTACGAAATTAGATTTAATTTAGATGAAAAGTATAGGGTATGGAAAATAAATTATGTGCAATTTTGCTGCAGCTTAAAAACTACCAGTTAGAGAGGTTTAAATAAAATGCAGTCTGTTTTTTATAGCCATATGAAAAAACTTGTTTTATGACTAGAAGAGAGCTGGCTATGCTTTCTAGCGCGGCCGTTTGTCTTTCCTAAGTCTGTAGAATTTTTTTATTAATTTCCAGCAATTGCAAATTCTGCTGGTAAACTGACATCCTAAAGAAATCTAAAGTTAATCCATTGACTTATTTAATAAGTACAATAAAATACTCCGTGTAAGTTTGCGTTTCTTGTCCACGCTGAATTTTCTTCTCCAGGGTCCTCGATTTCTGAAGAGGATGGGGAAATGGAGGAGTCACTTCCGCTGGATGAGGAGTACGAAACTAAAATATTTTTAAAATTGTTTTGCATAATCTAATAATATAAATCTCCCGAAATTATACATTTTCACGTACAGACATACATATTTGGTATTTTTAAATTATTGCGTGTTGTTTATTTACCAATTGCATAGGCGTTGCTAGGTGAGGGCTTGGGGAGCTAAGCCCCCCCCCCCCCAATCTCGAATTAGCCCCCCCAAATCCATCTGGGTGGCCTAGCCGCCTATATATAAACCAGGGACTTAAGCCCCCCCCCCATAGGTATATGTAAACCAGGGGCTTGAGCCCTCCCAAAAATAGAGGTCTAGAACCAGGGCCCCCGCAAGGGTTATCAACGCCCGCGTGCCAAAAATATTTTGGGGCCCCTTACTCGGCAAAAAAATTGGGGGTGCCCAAATTTGTCCAGTTTTTGTTGGAATTTAGTGTAGAGTAGTTAAAAAAACTATCAGAAACCTTTCTTAAATGCCTTAAGATCAGTATGCTGTTAGTTTTAGATAACATATGTATTTTTTTAATTTTTAATTTTTTTCCTTTAGGCAATCGATTAAAACCTCATTTTATAAGGAAACTACAGAGATTTCAAAACCAAAACTTTATTTTTCTCTAAATTATTTATAAAGGCATAAATCAAACAATAAACAAATCACAAATAAAACATACCTTATTATTAGGATACAGAAATTAAATGGGCGTTTTTCTAGATTTGGCCGCTGCAAATTCTTTTATAATATTATCAAAATCTATTTTATCGAGTATCTCTTGCTCTATAGCTAAGATTGCCAAACCAGATAATCTTTCTTGTGACATGGTAGACCTCAAATAATTTTTAATTATTTTTAATTTTGAGAATGATCTCTCACCAGAAGCAACAGACACAGGTAAAGTGAGGAGGATTCTTAACGCAATACTAATATTTGGTAGAGATGAAGTTAGATTGTTTTCAAATATATATTGAAGAATTTCAAGGGGATTTGATACTTCAGGCAATGAAAACAATCTTAGGGCTTTTATCTCGTTAAATAAACCATTTCCTTCCACGTCAGCCTCCTGCTTTTCCTGATCAGTTAGCTTCTGTTGAAGAACATGACAGCATTTTAAAAGATCTTCGTCATTTAATTTAGAAATATCACAAATAAAACCAAAAACGTTTTCGTAATCAGATATCATATCGAACCTACTATTTAAAGAACTTAGTGTTTGATCAATTATTTTTAAAAAGAAATTTATTTTAAAAGCAGTTTTTGGATCTTGAGGTGTCTCATCCGTGTGCTCATAATCGAACAATTTCGGTTTATACCTTCGTCTTACATTATTTAATGGGGGAAAACATTGCTCTATCTCAAGAGCAGCCGCTAGTTTTCCAGCTTCAACAAGATTTTCCTCGAAAACATTATCATTTCTATAATTTTTAAAATGATCGACTAAATTCTTTAAATAGTTTTGGCACACTTTAATGTCAATCGCTACACTTTGCATCATTTTGCTTACAATATTAATCTGGAATAAAACATCATACCAAATTATTATACTACAAATAAATTTAAAAGATTGAATATTTAATAAAAGAGAATTTGCTTTATGTCTAGTTTCTATGTTATAAGTATCATTTTCTGCTATTTCTAGAAGGCTATCACATATTTGAATTAAATGAAACTTTAGCGGTTTCATAGCATCAATCCTACTTGACCATCTAGTATCACTTAGGGGTTTTAGATTTAACTGAGGGACATGCTTTTTCATAACATCCCATCTTTTTGTGGATGAAGAGAAAAATACATAAAGTTCTTGTACAATATTAAAAAAATTCACTGTTTCATTTGAAACCTTAGCAGCATCATTTACTGTTAAATTTAAGCTGTGTGCAGCACATGGTACAAAAAATGCCCTAGGATTAGCATCGAGTATGCGTTTTTGTAAACCAATATGTTTTCCGCGCATATTGGCCCCATTATCATACCCTTGACCTCTCATATCTTTAATATCTAAATTTAAATTTTTCAAAAGTCCCATTACAAAATTACATAGCCCTTCCCCTGTAGAGTCGATTATTGAGTTGAATGCTATAAAACTCTCTTGTATTTGGACCTTTTTAGAACTGTCATTTAGAACGACATAACGCAAAACGAGGCTTATTTGCTCTGTATGGCTTGCATCCGGTGTACAATCTAAAATTATTGAATAATATTTGGAGCTTCGAACCATGTCCAAAATATTATTTTTTACTTTAGAAGCCATTAATTCAATAATTTCATTTTGTATCTGGTAGCCTAAGTAATGGGTCATTCTTAAAGAATTTGTTTGTGAGTTTTGCACTCGACTTATGTGCTCTCTCATCACAGGATCAAAAGATGAAATCATCTCGACAGTTTTGAGGAAGTTCCCATTATCATATTGGAAAAGTGTTTTAGATGAACCTTGGAAAGCTAGGCACTGTCTGGATAAAAATTTAACAACTGCAATAATTCTTTCTAGAACGTCATGCCAATACTTTTTTTCAGTTTCTAAAACCCGTAAGTGATGATCGTTTACAGTTGTAGATAATTTCAACATTTTTTTTAAATTCATCCATTTATTCATGTGAACGTTATGTGCAATTGATGTTTCATGTCTTATAATGGCTAAGGATAAATGTTGCCAATCAGAAAAACCACTAGTATCAGAAAAACTAGTAGAAGTCTTGCTGAAAAGTTTACAACAAAAACAAAATACCGAATTTTTCGAAACTGAGTAAATTAGCCAAATTCTTTCCACTTCTTCTCCATTTCCTAGTTTTCTAACAAAGTACTTACTTGAAAATTTTCTTTTGTCTTTATTAGCAGGAAATTGATAATTACGTCCTATCAAGGGAGGACCACGATCAACCAATATTCTGACTTCATCATTGGTGATGCTTCTGGGCCATAAACCGGGATCTTCTGATGGAAGAATACTAGGAATAGTAATCTCAGTCTCCCCTTCAGTAGAAGCTTCATCGCTAGAACTGCTAGAAGTGTCACTTGTAGTCGTAGTTGTTAGGATGGCTGACTCTACAGAGGCTATATTTTCAATACGTGTTGATGTTGATGTCGATGGTTCACATGTTGCAGAAGATGACGATGGCGCCGCTTTAGAAACTGTATTTTCTTCTACCTCTATCGTTTCAGTCTTGTAAACTTGACTTTTTTGCAAAAAATGTTTCATACTCCCAGCCATCTTTTCCCTTTCTTGGACTCTAACTTTTTTTTGCTCTCGAAATTTTGCACCAGAAGGTCGTTTTCTCTTCTGTGGCTCCTAGAATTTAAGAAACACTAGATCAAAAATTGGTAAGGACATTTACCCTTGACTTCCCTTGCACAAGACCCATCTTTTTGAGAACGCCCCGTAATTTTTTATTTTTATGAATCTAAACTCTAAACGCGAGCCTTTAAACCTAAACGGCTAAACGAACTTAAGACCAATCTGAAGCATATACCCTATACACTTTTCCTGGTATAATAATTTGATAATTAATTTTTGGCAAAGATGAAATATAAATTTTTTCAGAAAGTCAAACGGTATGATGGTGGCTCCAAGGCGAAACGTCAGGTTTTAAATCTAAAATGTCTAAAGAAATATCAAAATCTATCCGATTTTTCCACGAATACAAAATACTTTCCTATTTGAGGGAAATAAAAATAATATTATCTATGGTATAAAGGTATGGGCTAATTAAGGATGTGCACTATTTTAAACAGAAAAATTTAAAAAAAAAACGAATTTTATAGACCTTAGAAAATGCTAATACTGCATGTGGGTAGGTACTTACCATTTCATAAAATTTTATTCAATCACAACAAAACACAATAACACAAAATACAAATCAATCTTTTTAATTTTTAAGTATCTAAATATTATAATTTTCTGCGTCTTCTTGACCCTTAAACGTTGCGAAATAAAATATCAATTATTTGGATTACGACGCCTTCCGCTGTTTTATACTCCTACAGAGTATTCGAGTCTGGACAGGAAAATCGGCAAGTAGGTAACAAGTTCTAACAACTTCTACGCAAACTTGTCGATTTATACCAGTATTGGATATTGGATCATGATATTGCATATTCAGATGTGAATAGTGATGATTGATTTTAAAAATATGTTTTCTGTTTTAATAGGGAATTAGATTAGATAGGTACCTAATTATATTTATGAACATAAACTTCGCTTAGATTATTGAAAAAAAAGATTTCTTTGGTGCCTTGCTCGTTGGAGATATTGTTAAAAAATTAACCAAAAACCTTTGGTTCTTGGCGCCCCTTACAGAGTGCGCCCGCGTGCAGTGCACGCGTTGCACACGCGGTTGCGGGGGCCCTGTCTAGAACCGCCTATGACCAATTGTACCAAGACTTTCAAACATCATTTATTTCTTCCTCATTAATATTTAAAATACTTCCTTACATCTGTTTACTTAAATATATTTACAGTTACGTGACAATATGTACAATAATGTACATTTCTATACAATTACCAGAGGGAAGCAGCCAGGCTGTGGCTGGGGCTGGTGTTGGCCCTGGGTAAGGAATTGTATTATGGTATTTACGTCATCGGCCCCATCCGATAGCAATCTCTTGGAGCCATGTAATTTATTTTTATTTATCGAGTAATTTTTAATTTAAATGAGTTAGGCTTAAATTTTTGGTTTTATTATTACTGGAAAAAATCACCTCGAAAAAACCAGCTTGAAGAATATTGTACCAAGAAGTTTGCTGCTGGAAGTTGCAGTTATAGATTGGGTGTTTCCGGAGGCTAAATACAGAAAAAAGCATTGTTTAAGTATTTAAAGCTATTTATAGCATAGCAAGTATGTACATATTAATATAAATATAAATTTTTACTTACGGAAAGATTCAGGAATAGCTTCAATGTTGGGAAATTCAACTTGTTTCCCCTCAGGAATTCCCCTCGACCGAGGTTTTCCCAGTAATTTCTAATATTATATCGTCCTCGGGCTTAAGGTCGGGGGCATCAGAGGGCCCACCTTCAGTAGCCTTGCAGCTCTTTCTTTTCGCAACCACTAGTAAATCTATTAAATGAATGTTCTATTAAACCATGGGGGTTATGCGAGTTTCCCGAGCTTAACGTCTGGCATTAATTTTAAGCAAAATATTTAACGCCAAATTTGATACTTTCCGAGGGCCTGTATATGCATAAAAACTGTTGATTTGTCTGGTAAGTATATAATTAAAGATAAACGATTTTAACATAAGTGCGTAAAGAATAAAAAATTTTCACTATATAATTTTGGCCAATTTTTATATAAATTCTTCGGACACTTGTATGTATTTTTTTCAAATAGAATACCTTCATCCTTATTTTTTAATATTATAGTAATAAGAAAGTAAAATCTGTACTTACATCTTGATTTGGCACATAATTTGTGCCTTTTCCACTTGCATTTTATTTCCGCTAAGCTCCTTCTTTGGAAGCTCACGGAATTAATTGCCGTTTGGATTTCCCTCCAAGTATTTTCCCGCTTTAAAGGTGGGGTAGCAGGGGACAATTTCCCAGAAAGAACATTTTTTTATTTTCTTTACTAATATTTCTTCTTCCTTATTTGTAAAATTTCTCTTAAGCTTACGTTTATTGATGTCGCTCATGTTTTGAAGAAATCTTTACTGAAAGATATTTCAAAAACATAGTAGGTTGATGTTGGTGTTTTGCTATTCAAATGGTTTAAAGTTAGACTCGTCTTAAAACTAGTACTAAATTGTTAGTGAATCGGATTTAAATTTTAAACCTGTTGATGGTTTAAGGAAGGTCTAAGTTGACAAAGGTTTAATTTGACATATAGCTGCACCAATGCCTACTATGCGATTCAAGATACTACTAAATGCAAATTTAACTTCTCAAAATTGAACATTGGATGAATGTAATGTGGATAGGAAGATACCTAAAATGAGTTATGGAAATGTAATTATTATTTGTCACCCATGTAAGACCATAGCCTATGTACTTTATGAACATTAAATAATAGCAAATGGTTTAGTTTATTATTCAATTTAATTCTTTACCACCGTTAATTGTTGTGTTTTAGTAAGATCCTTTTTACGGTTTTTGGTGTTATAAGCAAGTACAAAATGTTCTCTTGAAGGAGTAGAGGATCTAAACTACACATGTGGCCACTGCTATTACCACCAGGATGTATTAAATCAAAAGAAATCCACTGAAGTTTTTTCCAAGTAGACAAGAAATATATATGTTAATTTTACATGTGGAAATCTGTAACTTAAATAATAAATATGCAAGATTGAAATGAATTGTTTCTTTCAATGTACACACTATGTAAACTGTCCCCAAAATTAGTTTTTTTGGTCTGACAAAGGTACTATCTCTGAATGACATGGTCTTAAATTTCTATGGTAAGGAAAGATACAGAAGATAGGAATGTGTTTTATTACCATAAAAATGATCTTATCAATAAAAATCATAATATACTGGTGTATTTAATAAAAAATAGGTACAGCAATACTTTTTTTAATTTGCAATAACAGTTTTTTTTACAATATAATATATTAAATAAAGCGCATAAAAATAACAAAATGCCTAAAAATTGGGTGTAATTTATACATAATTTAAATTATAAACATACTTAAAAGAGGTAGGTACCTAATCTTATCAAAAAACAGAAATACCCAATTATTTTAATAGATTTTAAAACTGCCAAAGTTTTTGAAACATGAACATTTGGCTCTAAAAATACTGAGTAGCACTATCTTTCGTTGCTATTAATTTTAAAAATATCGAAAAAATAGAACTTCCATTATAAAATATCTCTCATTTCAATAATTTTTACCTTTTTCACAGAAATCTGAACATCAGTAGCTGCCTGAATATTTATCCTCGTGTTACTTATATGGACTTAGGCTTGTTAGGTAGCTACATAAGTGTAAAACATTTCCCATATTTCATTCATTATTTATCCATAAGTTCTAAAAGAAATATACATTTTTAAGTAAAGAAACACGTATTCCATAATAAACATTGTATTTTAAAATATAAATATTACCTTATTAAATGCTGTACATCGGTCCTTTCAAAAAATGAATGGCTTGGAAATTTGTTTGCTATTGTGGGGCCCCTTACTTTCCAAACTTAGTCGATACCTTTCCCATTTTTAGTGATCTTTGTCTTCTTTGTGGAATAAAAACATTAACTGGTAAGGCATAATGCAGCCGAGTAAAATAAAACTCGAAAAGGTAAAAATTTCATCAAAATATTACCTTCCGTGCCATCTGGAAATCTGAGGTTATGTTGTTTATTGTATTTCTGTTCGTTTTACACCGCTTAGGGGCCTCCTCGCATGATTATCTTCTAGGCGGTAAATTCAAATGATATTTTCCATAAATTCTTGTAATAACTTAATCGCATAATTCTTTTTTAGTAGAAAACAGCGACTCGCATAATAAAAATAAATAATATTTACGTCCCTCTTTACTTGACATTTGTAGGTTTAAATTCACTTGTTTTATCGTCACCTGACAGGTTTAAATTTTAGTCCATTGCAGGGGTCTAAATCTTAGTGAATAGGGTTTAAGACTTAGACCATAGGTTTAAAATTTAAACCTATGGACTAAATGATAGTGAATCTGGCTGTTAATGTTTTCATTAGATCTCAATAAAAAGTATCTAGCTAACTTACTTATCAAATCGGTGGATACAGGGCTCAGAACGGATTTAGGACTTCCAACTAATAAGTCATCAAATTCACCGTAATCTTGTGGAAAACTTGGACCATAATATGTCGTTGAAGATTCTAAAATAAAACGAATTTTATATAGCCGGGTTAAAATTCTATAATATAAAATTCCTAAGACCCAGTTGTATCATTTTTATATAACAAATCTCGCAAGTAATTAACAGTGACTGAGATACATAAAATTACCTCTGGCCACCTTGATCATTTGGTACTGATTACTTACTACATTAAAATGTCATCTTTCCATTGTGTTACGGAACTTACACAGCCTGATAACCAAAAAAATAAAAAACTTTAGAAATACTTACCATTTTGTTGCACGTGTTCGTCTGTTTCCAATGGTTCAACCGCTTTTAATGCAGCAAATATTTTAGCACTTCTAGAATTCATTATAGCACAGTAACAAAACACCTTATCTTGGCAAGACACCACAACACACTAAACAAATTATTTAAAACAACAAATGTCTTCCTGTTCTAACACGTTAGAGGATGTACCTACTGTAAATATTTTTCGTTTTATACCAAGTCCACGCCTGATGGACATAGTATTAGGGCATATTGCTTTTTGTACCAAGTCCACTTGTGATGGAAATAGTACAGTGGTACAGGGATACTATGTCCACTTATTATAGTTTACCTCTCAGTGATTTTGTGACTTAATATTGTTTAACACTGGCTAATTCGGTACTTTGTCTTAATTTGAATTTGCAAATATTTTTTCCTAAATGGCCACACAAAGTTATGTCACTAGCATTATAAACCTCATTTTGGGCAAAAATGGACTTAGTACAGTTGACCTCTGAGGTACAGATATAGTTCTGCTCTAAACTGAAATTGATCCGAACAGATAGGCTTATTTTTAGTTCGGAAGTTTTCGGGGCTAGTCGTTGACGTGGACATAGAATACTTTTGCAGCAGATAAAGCAGCTCCTATTATGTACATATGATACAAAAAAACGAAAACAGACAATTTTGGACATAGAATAGTTCTGCTCTAAGGGGACGATATAGAAAATATACAATTATTACAATCCTCAATAAATGATATTTCTTCGGGTCTATTGTACTGGATAAAATTATTTAGTAAAATATCTTTTCGTGCATACCTTTTTTGTGTACGTCTGTAAACTGGTTGTAATCTTAAAATAGGAAAATTAAATATGCACAATATGGATGTTTTTCTAAACAATTTGTAAATGATGCAAGGTATCTCAAAAATAAAAGCGACAAAGAACTAAGCGTTACTAGACGCATATTTAATCTTTGGCAGTCTCTTAGCCAACAAATTAGACTGTGTGAAACAATCTAATATAATAAAAAATATATAAGAAAAGACTTACTTTTTCTTTGACATTTAGTTTTGAAATCACATTTGTCGGATCTGCAGCACAAGCAATGACTGTTTGAGAATTGGTAAGGTGCCGATTTTTAACGTCTTTTCCGGCAGTGTCTTTTTTGTTTTTGCGCCTTACATGTGTTGGCATGACGTTTTAAATAAGTTTTAATAAACAGCCCTTTGCAGTAGGCACAAGGGTAATAGGTTTTATTAGTATCTTCCGAATTGCGACGATTAGGTCGTGTTTCTCCTTTTATACAGGGTGTCCGGATAAGGATACGGATCGGCTGTATCTCGACAATGGTAAGGCCTAGAGGTTTAGGAAAAAAATCCTTATAAGGAAAGTTAGCAAGAGAAATGGCTGGAAATTATTTTGAAGTTCGTAACTCGACCGCTAGGGGGCGTAACTGCTTCGAAAAAATATGAAATTCATGTTATCTCGGAAAATTGGGTGATGAGTTATAACTTTGAAAACATCATTTAAGAGCTTGGGTAATGCCGCATAATTTTGCTTTGCGACATTTTTTCGTACCTGCTATAATAAGGGAGGGGGAGGCCAATGCATTTTCCAATATTTATATTCTAATATCTCCCGAACCATTTAACCGATTTGAGTATTTTTTGTCTCGTTTGAAATAACATTTTATGGTCTTTTAAAAGATATTTTTTGTTGGACAGTTTAGTTTCAAACAAATAAACTAGAGGGCGTTCTCTGCAGCAATTAGACATTTTTGTTATTTAAAAACAAAATTAAATAGAACGGTATATTTATTTGATCGGTCGTTAGGCGGCTTAAAATTACCTAAATTTTAGTGAAAACAGCATTGTGATATCTCCATCCGTTCTCGATTTATACGAGAAAATGTTAAAAATTTGAATATCGCAATCGGATCAAGTTACCTTAGCGGGAAAAACAAATCGTATAACCATAGTAAACGACGTAATTTTAATCACAAAAAATCAGTAATAACAATAAAATAAGAGAAGCACAAAAATCTTAGAACTGCCCAAACCAAGTCTAGCCAGAAATAGCTCACTAATTTTCAAAATACCTTCCATCGTTGTCGATGCATTTATTTTATCTATTTTCAGTAGAAAAAACCGCTGTCTCAATTTCAGCCCTGGACAAGCTTCTAATGGCATTTCGTATTCTTTCCATCATATTTTCCCTAGTTGTTGGTTTTTCGTGGAAAGCCAGATCTTTCAGTCTACCCCATAGATAGAAATCTAAACAAGTAAGATCCGGCGAACGCGCCGGCCAGGGAAATAGACTTCCTCTTCCAATAACACGATTTGAATATTGCTCATCTAAATGCTGACTTACGATCATCAAGCTGGAACCACATGTTCCTTCTTGTTTCCAAGGAGACGTCTTCTAAAAGTGGTTGAAGAGAAACGTTTAAAAATTCCTAGAACCTTGCTCCGTTAAGGGTTTGGTCAAAGAAATGTGGTCCTATAATTTTTCCTTCCACAATTCCGCAGCATACGTTAAAACTCCAGCGATTTTGATGTTCTACTTGCCGCATCCAATGTGGGTTTTGCTCGGACCAATAATGCATATTGTGCAAATTCACACCCCCTGTGCTACTGAAAGTGGCTTCGTCCGTCCATAACAGAGCACATTATTGGCCTGTAACTGCCAATCAGTGCTCTGTCGCCCCCGGGCTTAGTGATCAAAACCACCTTTGCTTTTTTCCACGCGGAGGGAAATGGCCCGTGGTTAGTACTGATTGGGCTATGTTTGCTATGTCCGTTATTGTGTTATTGGGCAGATTTTTAAGAGCAGCATTGCTGATTAGGTCAATGCTCGGCGCTTTTTTATCATTGAGATTTTTCAAGATTGCTTGGACTTCGTTGGTGTTGACTTGTCTGATGTTATTGGGGGGATGGTTCATGTTTTTATATATAGTGATCGTTCTGTTTACTCTTGATTCTTTTTCGTGGTTGTTGTTTTGGTCTTCATTGAACTGTTTGTAATGTGAGTTAGCAAACAGCTCGGCTTTTTGTTTTGGGCAAGACGTTATTGTATTGTTTGCCTGAATAGGTGGCATATTTTGTTTGGAACCTCTGGTTAGCGATCTGGTCATTTTGAAAACGCTGTTGTCCTCTATGTTGAGGCTTTCAACCTTTCTATTCCATTTTTCTGACTCTAGATCGCTAATCAGTTGTTTGATTCTTTGCGTAGCCCTGTTCGCTTGTTGTTTTATTTGGGGGTCACCCGTGCGGTAAGCTAGGTTTTTTAGTCTGTTTTTGCCCTGATTTCGTTTTTTAATTGGATATTAAATTCACCGTATTTTGCGAATCTAAATTTCTCTGTGATTGATGTTTGGCCAAAGCAGTATTAATGTTGTCTGTTAATTTTTCGACGTTTCTTTCCAGTTGGCGAACCCCTGCAGCAAGGGGAAGCGGTTCGCTACTTTCTAGAAGTGATTTGAATTTCTGCCAGTTAGTTTTTGTTTTGGTGATGAACCCCTTGCCCTTGCTACCTGGGTAGCCGTATTCTAAGATTACTGGGAGGTGGTCCGACGTTAGTTCTCGCAGTGCCATGGGTTGGGAGGTTCTACCCGTGTCTTTAATCATAAAGACGTCCAGAATCTCAGGGAGTCCTCTAACTCCTAGGTGAGTGAAGTCATCTGGAGGTAGTATGTGGTAGTTAAAGTCAAGTGAGTTGTTATATAGTGTTAGTCCTTTTGTATTTGTATTCCTGCAGCCCCATATTCTGTTTTTTTGCATTGAGGTCTCCCCCAATTATTGTTACCTGGTTATTATTAAATATCTGTTCCAAGCAATCTCTATGAAATGTCGCGCGGGTCCACAGTAAATAGAGCTCAATATAATGTTATTGTTGTTTTTGATTTTAATATTTACATAATATGTGCCCTCGATGGAGTTGATCCGTCTGGGTTTGGCATTGCTTGCGCAAGAATGTACTTTTTAACAACAACCATGGTGCCGCCGCCCGGTCAATTTATTCTGTCATTTCTAAATATGTTGTAGTTGGAAAAAGAAAATCTTGGCCCTTTTAACCATGTTTCTTGCAGTAAAAGCACATCCACTTCAAAATTTTCGACAAAATTTATTATTTTTAGGCGTTTATCTCTGATGTTATTTGCGTTTAGAGCGGCAATTTTTATGTAAGCAACTTCATTTTGTACAGCCATCAAGTCTTGCTGGTTGTTTGGGGAGTCAGCAAGGCTTGAAGTTGTAATTGCATAGATTTAGCAAATTCTTGGAAAAATGATTGCATTGTGTTAGGCATTGTCGCGATCTCTTCAAATAATTGTGGCGCTGAATTAGGTCCCATTTCAACCTGTTTGCTCTCAGCTAGTCTGGTGTTGTTTTGTTGTCCCCATGCAAACTTCTTGTGTTTGTCCTGTTCTTGTTTTTTATTGATCATTGTTATTTTAAATTTTTTTTGGTATCTAGGGCATTCCTTGGAATTTGCAGGGTATTCACCCCCGCAGTTAGCGCAGGTGGGTTTTATGTTCTTGTCAGTTTGACATTCAAGTGCCATATGATTTTTTGCACATTTCTAGGAGCAGCTGTGCATTTAAATTGTGTATGCCCGTATAACT
Source organism: Philopedon plagiatum (assembly GCA_963971165.1). Lineage (NCBI taxonomy): Eukaryota > Metazoa > Arthropoda > Insecta > Coleoptera > Curculionidae > Philopedon > Philopedon plagiatum. The sequence goes on along the minus strand of OZ020193.1, from coordinate 32,330,430 downwards.
GACATCTATGACATTGTGTGTCAGTTGTTTTGGCTCTATGAGACTCTACTTTAATTGCCATACTGTCTAGAGCAAACAGGTCGAAGATATTTTTTTGTGTTGAATACCAATACCAGGGGCATGGGTGTCCCGTTATTGTGGTGCCATCTAACGACCTTCGAGGGCGTGAAATCTAGTTCTTCCAAATCTTTTTGAATTTTTTTTTTCGTCCATATTTCCAGAGCCCCCCCGTAAAACTACGTGAAGTAATTTTTCATCTGGAAACCTGTACGAATGGTATGAAATTTTATTTTGATCAAGGAATTTAGATATTAAGTTATAATCCTTAGGGGTAGGAGGAAGTATTTTCACACCCTCAAGAACCATAATTGCCTTACCATAATCAATTTTGTTTGAAGAAAAATATTTAGGCACCTCATTGTACTTAGTTTTATCCCTAATCACTATAGGAGGAACCTTATATTTCTTATCAGTATCAGCACTAGTGTTGTCGGTTTTGGAAGGTTGTGTCTGGCTTGATCTGTTGCCGGGTTTGAGCCCGATTTTAATGAAACTGCTGTTTAAAGCTTTATTATTGGATTTTAGTAAGTTAGACCAGACAGAATTTTCCATAGCCCGTTTTTTAGTCTTATTTAGGTCGCTGTCATTATTGGTGTTAGTTCGTTTTCTGTTGTTGTCTATATTGTCTGTATTTTCTGTATTCCCGTAATTGCCAGAGTCCATAACTTCGTCTTCTATGTTATTGTCAAGATTTGCATAAGTATTAACATTATTCTCATACCTGCTTACTTTCGTGTTTAGTTCTTCGTTAATCCTCGTGAGCTCGTCTATTTGTTTTTTATGATCCAGTTTTATTTTTGCAATATCTTCAGTTGGGGCTTTCCACTTGTTATCACGTTCTGCCAAAATGCCGTTGACATGCACTTTCCACTTTCTCTCTAGTTCGATATCTCTTCTTTCTAGCTCTTACATGAGCTTGTCATATTCATTTTTTTTATATATCCACTGTGTGTCCCGGTATCCACACCAGGGTGATTTTGTTTGTTTTTCGATTACAGTCAGCACCTCACGGCATTTTCACACCATATTTGAGGTGCACTAGCTGGATTCCAACGCTTTAAGAGCAGCTTGACTGTCAGAAAAGATTTTTATTGTTTTACGTGTGTATTGCCGTTTTGCCAGCATTCTTACACTTTCCTCAATGGCGTACACCTCTGCCTGGAATACAGTCGCTAATGACCCCAGACTATATGTCAGCTCTGTTTTTGGGCTACTGCCATATATTCCGGCTCCGACACCCTTGCTAGTTTTGGATCCGTCGGTAAATAAGCAAATATCTGCTCTAAGTAGGTCAGATTTATTCCGAACCCATTCTTCCCTTCCAGGATAGATTACTGTATAGGGCATATAGTTGCTTAACCTTTAGGCATGATGTCCGAGGGCATACCCAGAATGCCGTGAGCTAAAGTGCCCTCCAGCAGACTTGTCCCCCTCATGACATATGCCTGCATGCTATTTGTTGCATGATAGAGTCTGTATGTGGCCCATCTTGCCTCTCTCTCCAGATATATGTGGAGAGGAAGTAGTTCTAGTAGGGCCTCCGTAGATGCCGTTGGCGTGGTGCGGAAGGCACCCGTAATCGTCAGGCATGCTTGTCGCTGTAGGCCGGACAGCTTGGCTTGGCGCCGATGGCCCTTCCTCCACCAGACAACAGAGCCATATGCTATCATTGGTCTTACGATCATTACATATAGCCAGTATATCCGTTTAGGTGACATGCCCCAGGACTTGCCACAGACTCTGCGACACGTCCATAGGGAAAGAGTCGCCCTACGAATCACTGTTTCCATATGTGAGTTCCAATTGAGCGTTTTGTTCAGAATTACTCCTAGATATTTCGCTTCATTTACAAAAGGAATAGTTTTACCTTGTAAGGAAGGAGGTCTTAAGTTTTCCAGCTTCCTTTTCTTAGTGAATGATACAATGACCGTTTTGTGGGGATTGACAGACATTTCTTCCCGCACACACCATGCGTAGATGGTGTTTAGCACTTCCTGAAGAGTGTTTGAGATCAGCTCCTCAGATTTGCCTTTGATTAGTATGACTAGATCGTTTGCATATGCCTGCACCTCGACCTCCCACAGAGAGACCATAGCAAGTAGGTCGTCCACCAAGAGTGACCATAGTAGGGGAGAGAGAACCCTCACCCTGAGGACATCCCTTAGTAGCCCTAAACTTGATAGTCTCTCCACGTAGAGAAGTCGAGATAATTCTGCATTCGAGCATAGTTCGTATCCAGTTACATATTATAGGTTCGACCCCTCTAGAGATCGTAGCCTCGTAGAGTGAGTCTAGTGGTGCATTATTAAATGCTCCTTCTATGTCAAGAAAAGCTGCTACCGCTATTTACCTGCTATTCAAGGAGTCAGTAATGCTCGCGACAAGGATATTTAGTGCCAGCTCTGTTGATTTTCCAGCCTGGTAGGTCTACTGGTGCACGCTGAGGGGATGATGAAGCGACTTGGGATGTGGGTCAGTGCGACCCAGCTTGAGTATATAAATTACCCTAGTCGCGACCCAGCTAGATGGTATATAACTCCAAGCTAGACTAGCTCTGAAAAGTCTTATGAGAGAGGGTAGGAGTATATCCAGTCCGATCTATAGCAGAGCTGGAAAGACACCATCCTCTCCTGGCGATTTGAAAGGTAGGAAAGAGGAGATTGCACCTCTCATCGCTTGTGCTGTAATTATTTTGTTGACTGTCGCCCAGTCTTCTTTCTGAGGCCGTTTCGGTCGGCATTCAATCGAGACTGTTTGATCAGCCAGAATTAGGCTGCTCGGGAAGTGATTTTTTATTGAAAGCTCTAACGTTTCTTTCCTAGATTCAGTATAGGAGCCGTCTGGTCGAATTAACGAACCCATCTCCTTAACCGGTTCTCTGGATAAAATTTTGGGAATTCTGGTACTGCTTGGTAAATCTGCTATACCCTCACCGAACCTTCTCCAAGATTCTCTTTTTGCGTTGCGGATTGCTTTGTTGTATTCTGTAAGAGCAGACCTGTATTGATCCCATTCACCTATTTCTTTAGCCCAGTTGAATAGACGTCGGACTTCTTTTCATTTTGTACCTAGGCGTTTATTCCACCATGATGCATTTCTGTTGTCCTTTTTTACTTTTAACGGGCAGTTTTCGTGATAAGCAGAAGTCACCGTGACCCTCAGCTGTTTCGCGGCGATCTCTATCTGGTCACGGCTGTTTATTGTAGTTAGTCCGTTTTGGAGGTGGGTTTGTAGGGACAGTTTGAATCCGCCCCTATCCACACATCACGGTACTGTACTACTGACCTTGGCCCTATTTCAATATTAAATTGAATATGTCTATGATCTGATTCCAATTAGTTATCTTGTTGGTCAGGAAGTTAGAGCTGATTGTTAAATCTAATACCTCTTTTCTATTTCTAGTTACAAAGGTAGGCTCCGAGCCTATATTATTTACTGTTAGTTGTTCCTCCAGTAGATAATTGAAAAGTGACTCACCTCTTGGATTGATGTCTGTACTCCCCCATGCCAAGTGGTGTGCGTTGGCACCGCATCCGATCGCCAACTGGATGATATTCATCCTGCTGTAGGCGATAAGCTCTCGCATTCTGTAGGAGGGGGTTCTTCTGCATCTCTGTCCCCCGTTAAGTATGCTGAGCAGACGATTATTTCCATCATGCTTCCCCTCTCCGGAAACCTGACATGTACTGCCACCATATCTTGAGTGCAGAAACCTGAACGCACAAAATAGTTAATATTGTTCCTGATAAGGATACAGGCTCTGGGTTTTTCACCAGAGTCGCTTGATATTACCTTACCGGATATGTTACCCAGGCTGGTTACTCGGCCCATGGTTCCTGTATCAGGGCTATGTCCACTAGCTCTGTCATAAATGTTTTGCCAATGACATACGTAGAGGCCTTGGCGTGCTGCAGATTTACCTGCAGCAATTTGATACACTGGGCATTGCTGTCTAGGTTAGCTTTTCAAGCTCCCACCAGTTTTGCCAGATCCGGTAGACTCTGGACTCTTTCCCGCTCTTCTGGTTGGGGGGGCTTGGCACCTTTTTTGAGTGCTGGCTTATTCCGGATGGATTTGCCCTTACCCGACTGGTCAGAAGTATTTTTGTCTGTCAGACTACCCCCGTGATGGATTTGCCTTTCCGGGGTGGTACGGTTTTTGGATTTTGTTTAGGAGGCGGTTGTACCCGGCTTTCTCTTGAAGGGATCTTCTTCTTCTTTGCCCCAGGTTGCTCCTGCGTCGGTCCTTGCCCAACGCGAGCCCTTGGACGGAATTGTACCTGCCCAAACCCGAAGTATGGTCTGAAGTGCATCCCTTCTAATGCTGTCATGGACATCTCGTCTAGCGAAAATGTCCATGTTTGACCAGGGCCAGAATTTTCCCGATGTAGAACGGTCCACTCTCGGGTGTTCAGGCCATGGTTTTGGATTCTCATTCTGAGTAGCACCTCCTCAGATGCAAGTCTATTGTCGACGTTGTCATCCGCAATGTAGGTCACGCAGATATGAGGTTTTGGTAGTTCCTGGCCTTGAACGAATATAATTTTCGCTCCTTTCCAGGGCTGGAGATTTTTGGAAGTCATCTCCAGCCATTTCCTGCTGGTTTCATCGACACAGGTGATTTGTAACCATCCAGGCCGAGTTGAGCAGCTCTGGAATCTCACCTGCGATCCGCCATCAGGAATTTGACTCACAGCTTTAAGAACTGCTAACTGCAGAGCCTTAAGCTGATCGCTAGTTAGGGTAGCCGTGGGGTGTTCAGGGTGGATTAGCCCCACCCTAATCCCCCCACAGTTGCTCCGTACGTGGGCTTGGGCGTTGCCTCGTCCTCCTTGCGCTTTTTCGCCTGTTGTTCTGGCGTACTGGCGTCGGATCGAGTTCGCTTGCTTCCCGCGGCCGCCTTGGATGGAGGTTCATCTCCTTCCTGCGGCCGGTTCTGCTCGCTTTTCTCCCCGAGCACCGTGTCGAGAGCGGCTTGGTATGCCATTCCGCTCTTGAGGAGGCGACTTAGTTTCTTTGTTTTGGAGCCTGCAAGTCTCCGGCGCTTTATATTAAGGTTCGCCAGTGCCCTTGCAGCCTCCTCCTCAGTGACCTCCTCGGTCGGTTTCGGGGACTTCAATAGCTCCCTTTCCTGATCCGAGGTAGGTGCTGAAGCCGATTCATCTTCGGTCTTCCTGGATGGAGAGAGGTTTTTCCCAGTCTCCTCCAAGGAAGCCGTTTCCTGAATGACTCCAGTATGTGAAGTAGGATTGTTCCCAGCTTCTGTTTGTGGAGGCGTATGACCGGTCTCCATAGTTTCCACAATTGCTTGCGGATCGAGTACTTGGCCTTCCTCGTCAGGCGGTAGATTTACATCGTTTTCCATGCAGATCCCACGAGTAGCTAGGGAAAGGGTAGTCCACTACGGCAGAGCCCCGCATTACCGTGGCTAGGTTAATACTCTGGGAGAGCACCCGGTGTCCCAGAGGCACCGTTGGTGATACATGTTTAAGGCACACATGCCATTCATTCCTCGGCACGGTACGCGTAACACCTTGAATTAAGCCTCGTGTCCCTCTTAGTTTCGAAAACCCCCAGCTACGCCCTCGGCAGTCAGGACCACCGAGAGCGGCAGGGAGCCTCTACTTGTCCCAGCCACGGCGACGACGTGTGGACACAGCGGTGGAAAGCTGATATAAAAATAACTGCTAACTGGCTAGTTTTAGAGGAAATGAAAACCTTAATTGACTTTTTATTAAAGATAGAACATTTTCAAGAGCTTGTAAACAATTTTTTTTGGGTTTTTCCTGTAAAATTTATCTCCACAGCAAGATTATGGGCAATTACATTGGACAAGCCGTTCTAGTGGTTTTATTGTAGTCGTTGCCGCCTAAGAGGCTTAAAAGCATATAATAAGTAGTTGTTAAAACAAACCTACATTTAAACTTAAAACTAGATTTTTACATCGCCAGACTATTGAGACTAAAATTAAATGAAAACAATTTAGAACCATATTTATTTGGCTTTGTAGTTCTTCTCAAGGATCTGATGATGCGAGTAAATTGTTATATGACCAGTAACACACACAAAATTTCTTAAAATACTTTACTTAACTATCACTTATCTCTAACCAACTTTTTATATGCTAATTAAAAAAGATCAATTGAAAAAAAAACGCATGTCCAACATAATAATTTTTAAGAAAACCAAAAAAAAAACTGCCTAGTTTCCTGTTTGTAGTGCAGGATTAGAGGTTTTCTGACAAATGTGGATTAGGGAAGCATTTTTTGTTGAAAATAGAAATCTTTGAAATGTGATTCTATCGAAAATCGTGAACTCACCAAAGTCACTTTTTGACAAAAATGTACATCATTATGTTGTTTTTCAAATAACCACCTCAATAATACTTACATATTTTTTGAAAAAATCGTCATTCTTCAGGTCTTCGTTTAACTTTTTTAAATTTTCGTATGTTTGGCATATTGGAAAATACTCTCAACGCTATGTTTTTCAGAAACAAGAATAAGGTGCTTAACGTCTTTTTTTAAAGTAATCATGTCTTTATCCAAATGTGTAAGCATTTCTAATTTTTTTTTACTATTTTAAGATTCTCCCTAATTAAGTACCTCCATAAGTTCATATAAATGGTTACCTTAAAATGATTAATACATAATATAAAGAGTTATTACTAATTATAAAACTTAAGTCGTAATAACACTTAGTGATATTTTTATCACAACACACAATTTGACAGGCGATATTGTCAGTTTGTGATAAAACAATACTGACGTACTGTTTCATCCTCATTATTGGGCAATATCTTTCTTTCTCTGGTCATATTGCCAGTTTGGGTTAGCACAGGCTCATCTTTACCAATGGGTGACTCATTACTTTCCCTGTGTAAGGAAAATGTGGATACACCCTATTTATGGGCACAGGACGTAACTGTGTGTATTTGTTTGGTATTTTTTTTCTTAAATCTTCATTAATTTTTGACTTTGGAATGCCATTCTCCTCATCACTTGTACCAGATGAATAGTCATAATCAGATTGTTGATTGGTAATTCTTTGTCTGTTAACGTCAAACTTACTATTTATTGATGCTTCGCTTTGGGAAGATTCTTCTTCTTGTAGAGCTCGTAGTTTCATGTGTGCATTTTCATAATTTTTTGAAAAATTCTTGATATAATCTGTACAACTTTATATCAGATGTTTGGGATGGTAATTAAACTCTTCTAGTGGACCGTATATACTTTATTTTCCTTTTTTTGCATTAAAAATGCCAACCGGCAATTCAAAATTATTATTTGCTCACTGTCATTAATGTGGCAGTTGTAAATGTTATCATGTTGTTTTTTTTTGTAATTTTATGTAACTACTAGATTACAGGCTTTATTTCCTTTGGGCAAAAACATCAGAAATATTATTAAAACGCTTAATTACGCCTGGTAACTAGAAATGCTTTTGAAAAACAGTTTCTCAAATACAGACGTACACTTTTTGACCAAGTACATGGTTTCTGTTCTATCTAAACCTTCCTTCTGAAACATTCATTAAAAAATATTTTGAGTTTTTTGAAAAATACTTAAAAAGAGGAACAAATTTTCAACGAAACAGACTGGAATTTTTTTAAACTCCAACTTGTTTGAAAGTTTTTCTCGCTTTAACCAAGCAATTTGCAATAATTTTATTTTGCATAAATACATTTGAGTAAACAAATAAACTTAGATTTTTCTTTTAATATCCAATTTTAACTATTTTATTGTATCCTCATATTTTCTAGGTTCACAAGCCAAGCCTTTTTAAGATATCAAAAATCGAAAATAAGTTTTGAGGCTGTGTTTTAAGTGAAGGGACCTCTTAAAGAAAAGAAAGCCATATATATATATATATATATATATATATATATATATATATATATATATATATATATATATATATATATATATATATATAATTGGGGGTAATTTTCGTTAATCGGTGTGTATCAAATAAATATTAGAACTCATTTATTCTAACATGCTCTATATTTCGCCATTTATTTATGACTTCTTCAGGAGCGATAGCTTAAAGAAAAAATAAAAACCGCGTTAACAATAAAATGGAGTAAAAAGCCAATCTTAAGTTTATATGTTTTCTTATTAGTTCTATACAACCTAATATTCTTAGTATTGAAGACAAAACAATTTCAAAATATACTCACAATGATAGTTTCATTTTCAACATTAAGTAACGTTAACATAATAAACACCTTTAAAATATCAAAACAATGACTGACTAGATTATGCTCACACAACCCATCTTAAAGACGACAAAGTACCAAATTTTATCAATTATAAATTATTTTACATCTATTGAAAAAAGAACAAAGAAGGTAAAAAAGTTATAAGTCAACGAGTTCACACGTACAGAGTTAAGACTTTTGACAATGCAACACTCAATTCAGTTATTTTTCTAAAATATTACAATAAATCTTGCTTAATTGGTCAATCTCAGACCTAGAATTTATGCATTTGCTTTCTTTGTTTATGTTAACCATTTCTAAAAATAGTCTTTTTTTGTAGTTTCTTGATCCAAAATTGTCGTTTTTCATAATCAAATTGATGATCAAGCGTTTGAAAGTGTAACGCAAGATCACAAGATTTTTTGCCAATTCGATTCACTTTGTTGCGTAAGACGTCGTATTAAATTCTGAGTCTGGCCTATATAACAATATTCACACTGCTTGCATGGTATTTTATAGACAACGTATATATATATATATATATATATATATATATATATATATATATATATATATATATATATACATATATATATATATATATATATATATATATATATATATATATATATATATATATATATATATATATATATATATATATATATATATATATATCTCTAGTGCGTGGGTATAAGGACTTAAGTCAAAATATGTAGTTTTATAGAATAAATTTTTAAAATTTTGCAGATCAGTGAAAAATCAGGTTTTTAAAATATTAGTAACATTTTTATTTAAATTATTCTAAAAGTGAATGTCAAGCTGTGCTGTACTCATGATTTATCTGTATTATAAACATTTGTCTGATTTATCTTGACTTAAGTCCATCTTTTATAAAAAAAATAAAGTAAAATCAAACATAAGTCTAATTGACCTAAGTAATTTTTATATAAAAACTTAACATACAAAACAAGAAATTTATTCTGAGTCAGAATTAAAGGGTTCTAAATCAGGGTCGGTATCAGCAGTGGACTTGGTCGGTAAATTAAGGTAAAAGTTATGGTACTCTTCCTGCATTAGTGGTAATAGTTCTAGAAGATGCTGTTTTTTTTCTGCAGCAATAGGCACTGCACACTGGTAGCGGATTTTTAAATCCAGTAAAGAGGTTGGACGACCACGTCGGCTTAGGTTAATTTCTTTAAACGGCTCTTCACCTTCTAGTTTCTGGCGATAAAATACACTTCCTGGCTGTTTGGTATAACGAAGCCACTTGCAATCTTGTATCTTAAAAATATCACCATTTACGTTTTTTTGCTTTTTTACAAAACTAGTTTTCAACAATTCCGTAAAATCATAGAAATCTTCTCGACGCATTTCCACTACGTTGAATGGTTTTGATTTATTAGTGCAACGAATTAGTGTTGCCCAGTCATGTGGATGAGATACTTGCATTCCTGACTTTTTTTTTGTTTTTCTATTTGAGAATGATCAGAGTCGCACTCCATATGCGAATGACCTGACGTCATGAATTTATGATCTATTAGTTCCAGTGACGGTTTCCTTTGCATAACTGTCAGAAACATGGCCACCACATGAAAATTTTTATTTTGGCCTCCACATGTGTCTGAGTATAAAGTCACATATTTTATTTTTTCTGGCAATAACATTAATTCTTTGTATAGGCATGAAGCTGTCTCATTTGCCCCCCTCATAGCCAATGACTCATGCCACAGATAACAGGACGCAGTGCCAGAAGCACAGTTATGAACAGTCAGATTGTAGGTCCAGTATTTTCGTTTGTAAAATGAAACCGATGTTTCTAGGTGAGGAGTAGGCAGACACTGCTGCAAGTCGAATGCATAACATACTTTGGAATCATCTAACTTAGCTCTATTCTTATCTTCTTTCTTGCTTTCATATGCAACATCTGCTTCCTCATGGTGCTTTCCTTGATCTTTTTTTAGTTGGATTCTCTCTTCATCTGTTTTAGCAAGTTGAATTTGCATATGAATTACTTCACACTTATGGCAAATGTCAGTTTTCGGTTTTTTGAATGCCAACTTAAGCTTGTCGAATTCCTGTTGATATAGATTTCGACCAACAGGATTTGAAAATGTTTCACAATAAAGCCTATACATTTTCAGCAGATTCAGGTCGGAAGACAAGTACTGCTTATCATTGACTCGACGTGTGTAATGGCTTTCATATTTGGGAAATGACTGGATATGAGTAACAATATCTTGTCTCTGCAAATCTGTTGTTTTATTTGAAGGTACATGAGTTCCCCTGCTCTCATCTTTAATAACTCCCGTTAAGCTGTCGCCCTTATTTTTTAAAGTTATTTTAATAAACTTCTCTGTCTCATCTAGAGTTGCTTGAAAACAACTTTTGCAGACCTTTCGTCGTTGCCCTTCAATTTCAAATGCATACGTATGTGTAAAATTTCTAGACTTATCTGAATCTTCCCGTCGAACACTGTGCGTAGCCACTGGCGCCGAAGTAACTAGTTTTGATATGTAGCTAGCACGTTTAAAATGACTGCCTTGTCCCCAATATTCATCAAATATCTTTTCTCTTAAGTCTGATTTTAACCATTCGCGGCATTTCATTCTACAATTACGGAGATCTTTTAGAGTTCGTTTTTTAACAATTTTTCCTTGAGGTGTTACATATTCTTGTCCAGTCTGTCTTTTAAGTTTTCTTTCTTTCCTTAGTTGTCGAGAATATTTTTTCGGCACTTTATTTTCTTTTTCCGTAACAACATTCATATTTTGGATGTCAGTAATCTCTCTAACGCGTTCATTAATATTTCCTTCTAAAGCAATATAGTGTGGCTGAGCATTTTCCAAAATTTTTCCCTCTTCTTTGGCTTGCTGAAGATTGGTTGATTCGTTTCCATGAAACTCTACAGTTCTCTGCATGACACCTGATTTCATTTCTTCATCATTTTTTTTTAGGCAAATTTATATTTTCATTTTTTTTTCCTTTATTTTTCCTTCTCCTACTGATCTCACAATCGCTTTCACTATCAGTTTCATCTGAATCACATGAAAAATTAGGGTCGTTGTTGCTGTCATCGGTATTATTCCATTTCAATGCAGCTGGAATAAAAAACGTTTATTTTAATCCACAGGACTTATATGTCATGGTCGCCTACTATCATCTGTTTGAATCAACGTTAAAACATAGGGATCACACGTAATTAGTGAAAACATACCTTAACATTAAATTACACCCCTTATAAATCCTTTATAAATAATGCATATCCCCTGTTATATTATATAATATATATATATTATATAATGGTACATAGATAAGAAATTTCGTGACAAACTAATCTACATTAAACAAGTCAGTAAACCCCGAGCAATCTTTAAAAAAATAAGACCCGACGGACAGACAGACATCAGACACACCTACATACACACATACAAATCACACCACTTTTAACTAGTCAAATCAAGAATGTTAATGAAACAGATTTTAAAGGATTTTGTAAAAGTAACTTTCCGTCGGGTTAGTTCTTTACACACTTCCTTATATTCGTTGTATTAAAATAATTACATATTTGTAATTTATGCCTAAAAACACAAGCCGTTCCTATGTCCCTATCAAAAATTATTAATGGATCTTAAGGTACTACAAATGCAAATAGGTTACTAAAAACAAATAAAAAGCCAAAAAACCTAACTAACCTAAATGATCTAAAGCTTTTTTAGCATACAGCAACTAAAGTAATTATTTTTTACTTACCAAAACTAGTCGAAGGACCTTGTAACATAGCCAAAATCTTTTTCGTACGGTTAGACATATTAATAAGAAATTTCACTCTTTTTTTAAGGTTTAAAACTTAACCATCGTGCGAGACAACAAAGACCAACATAACCTCTTTTTACATTTTTGTTTTGGTACAAACGACTTAAGTCAACAATACACCTACACTTATAGACTTAAGTTGACTCAAGCCAATATTACCACTACATTTTTAACAATAAAAAAGTCTTAAGTCACTTAAGTCATTTTGACTGCTTTAAAAAAGTTAGGTCCCTTGAACCATCGCTTAAGACTAGCTTTGTATAAGGAATTGACTTTAGTCCTTTAGATCAGATATTCCGATGTTAATGTTTAATCGCATAATGTAGTTAAGTCAATCTGGCCGTTTTTTGACTTAAGCCCTTCTGGCCGCGCACTAGATATATATATATATATATATATATATATATATATATATATATATATATATATATATATATATATATATATATATATATATATGTATTTTTGGCAGGTTCTTGGACTGTTGATATATATATTGTTTTTAATTTTGTTTTCTTGGGGATTTAGTCCGTTGTGAGGCAAATAAAATGTGGTGTTTTTGGTTACATTTTATATTACTAACGTTTCGGTAATAGATATACCTTCATCAGAGTGCAGTAGCTGAAAACATTTTTTTATTTTAACAGTTTTTAGGTAATATTCTAGGAACTAGTTACTAAGTTTATATATAAGTATAAAGGTGTTACCTTTTATTAAAAATCCACATAGTTAAGTATGTTTGGAATTATCTGGAGAACTACTGTTTCGTCTTCCTCGGTGTCTAAGTTGTTAAAAGACACCGCATCGACTCATCAGAGGCCTTACAGTAGCATGAGCATTTCTGCTCCCATATAATTCCACAGTTCTTGCCTATAAAAGACAACCTGAAAGTTTTGAAAGGTAGAAGTTCTTGAGATTGCTCTCTGAGAAATGTCATAGGGATCCTTATCGGATCTCCCATGGTAGCTTGGATGTGGGAGTCTCGCGACCTCTCCACACTACCTGAGACATTCTCATTTATGAACATAGTTAAGTATGTTTGGAATTATCTGGAGAACTACTGTTTCGTCTTCCTCGGTGTCTAAGTTGTTAAAAGACACCGCATCGACTCATCAGAGGCCTTACAGTAGCATGAGCATTTCTGCTCCCATATAATTCCACAGTTCTTGCCTATAAAAGACAACCTGAAAGTTTTGAAAGGTAGAAGTTCTTGAGATTGCTCTCTGAGAAATGTCATAGGGATCCTTATCGGATCTCCCATGGTAGCTTGGATGTGGGAGTCTCGCGACCTCTTGGATTTTTAATAAAAGGTAACACCTTTATACTTATATATAAACTTAGTAACTAGTTCCTAGAATATTACCTAAAAACTGTTAAAATAAAAAAATGTTTTCAGCTACTGCACTCTGATGAAGGTATATCTATTACCGAAACGTTAGTAATATAAAATGTAACCAAAAACACCACATTTTATTTGCCTCACAACGGACTAAATCCCCAAGAAAACAAAATTAAAAACAATATATATATATATATATATATATATATATATATATATATATATATATATATATATATATATATATATATATATAATATTATTAGGTATTAGACATGACATATTATCATGTATCATGTTAATTCAATTTAGTTTAAAGAAATTTTTTAAGACAGTATTTTACACGAATCGGACATAGAGTGCATTTATCTATTCTTATATCGAGATTATTTTGAATGGTTTTTTCTCTTTGTGTTGTTGATTTTATGTAAACTGGCCAATAGCAACACAAAATTCCACCATTCTCAAAGACCCATTTGCTGGATATGACTGCCATTGGAATTTCACCATTTTGAGAATCCCCACGAAATTCCACAATAACATACTCACTAAGGCCCAGTTTCACAATGTGTAGTTAACTACTGGTTCTCTGCTAACCACAAGTTAAGACAAAGGTGGTGTTGCACGTATTGGTGGTTACTATCGAAGTGGTGGTTAACCAGTAGTTAAAGTAACCCAAGGATTGTGTATGGGTTAACCATGGGTCAAATAACTGTTTGCCCATGCGCAGGCGTTCAGAACCTTGGTGACAGTTGAAAATCACGGTTTGTTGTTATACTGTTCCTGATCAAATTGTTTTTATTTATGTTTGTTGGAAGATGTATTTAAATTAACAGTATAGTTTGAAACATGGACGATTACGATATAAACGCGTACAGCAGTGATGAAGAAGCTAGAAGACCTAGAATCTTCAGACCCAGGGTAGATTACTTTGAAGAGTATGACGATTACGATTTCTTTGTAAGATTTAGACTAATGCCTAGAACAGTTGAAAATCTTCTAGAACAAATTGAAGACGGAATTGCCCATAGGACAGAAAGGTAAAAACTATAATAGGACATAATTGCGGCACCCAAAAAACATTCATATCTGAATGGGATCACACATATTCTCTTCAGTTTCTAAGTATATATTTTTTTTTTCAGAAATGAGTGCCTAACAGCAAGTCAGCAACTTCTTCTAACTCTCAATTTTTATGCAAATGGGTCATTTTTAAGGGTAGCAGGTGATCATGCTGGTGTAAGCAAGGCTACAACTTCAAGAACAGTAAGAAGAGTAAGCCGGAGCATAGCAGCACTAAGACCTCAACACATAAGAATGCCCGAAGGTGATGAAATAGGACAAGTACGGCAAAAATTCTACAACATTGCTCGTTTTCCAAGGTGTATTGGTGCTATTGATTGTAGCCACGTCAAAATTCAATCTCCTGGAGGAGAAAATGCAGAAATATTCAGGAACCGAAAACAATTTTTTTCATTCAATGTTCAGTCCGTGTCTGATGCAGACTTAAAATTTAGGGACATTGTATCGAGATGGCAGGGTTCTGCGCATGACACTAATATATTTCGCAATTCTGTTTTGTGGGAAAATTTTGAAATGGGACTGTATGGTGGCAACTTAATAGTTGGAGATAAAGGTTACCCAATAAAACCATACTTAATCACTCCTCTCCGTGAAACCAGGAACGAAGCTGAGGTTCTCTTTAATGAGTCGCTAGTAAGAACAAGAAATGTGGTGGAGAGAAAGTATGGTATTTGGAAAAGAAGGTTTCCAGCCCTAGCAATGGGAATACGATTAAGAAACCTTGATACAGTCCAAGCTATTATAGTGGCAACAGCCATATTACATAACATTGCCCAAGATGAAAATGAACGAGTGCCACCTGTAAATGAGGAAGAAGAAGTCGCAGTTAATGTTGTTAATAATGTAGGTCTCCCAGATCTAATGCCAGTATATAACATGGAGAACAACAGAACTAGGTTTCATCTTATTAATAATTATTTTGCAAATTTGTAAATAAAATGTAAAACGTAAACCAATGGTTTTAATTATTTGACAACACAACTGATTATATAAAAAGTAAAGGAAGCATAGTGTATAGCCATGGCCAAAAAAAAGTATCCTACTGCAATTTCCAAACCTGATTAGTAATTGTAATATATTGCATTATGTGTAAAGTCTGAAGGTCATGATAAGCCTGGCGATTTGTGCTAAAGCTGGGTTGTTATTCTGAACTACCTGAAATGGTGTTTTGTGTAATGGATTTTGAATTTTAGACAGGTGAAAGTCTGATTATTTTATCATATAGTACGTAAAAAATTTGCCTATACACTAAAATAGATCTTTCACTTGCTACAAGAAAAAAAAAATAGGCTTTTGCCCATCTGAAATGCATTACACAAAACAATTTGAAGTTGTTCTGAATAACACCTTAGATTTTGCAAAATCACAGGCTTATTAATGAAGCATTAGTTATGATTTTCATATCTATAAAAGTTAAGTACCTACTTATTCTGCCTATTCGTAAACTTATCGAGTTAATGTTTACATTTCTTTGAGGATACTTTTTTTAAAAAGTCCATACTTTGGACACCCAGTACAACTTAGCCACATTTGTGAAAGCCTATAACATTTTTTGCATTTATTGCTTCTCTCTTCATCCTCTGAAGGAAAATATAGCACATGTAATGTTTACTAAAAAAGCAACAGTTTATTTCTCTTTGACCCTGTGATAACGGCTGTAATGTTGCTTTGTGAAAAAAAATACAATTGTAATAAAATAAAATTTATTTTATTTATCAAAGATGGATGTTTTAAACGGAAATCATAAGTAGAACACCACAAAATTAGTAACTCGTAAACACTTAAATACTAAAAACTACAAATAATATTAATGAACAGACCACAAATTTCATGTCAGCGAAAAAAGTCTATTGCTGGTTTCTCAATTTTTCAATTTTTAGTTTCAACAGTTCCATTTTGAGGTTGTGTTCTTCCAAAAATTTTTCTCTCTGGAGACGTACAAAATCTAACTTTTCTTCGATGAGTTTCGTATTCAGAGTTATATGTTTTTTGCCAGCAATTTTTTTCT
Source organism: Philopedon plagiatum (assembly GCA_963971165.1). Taxonomy (NCBI): domain Eukaryota; kingdom Metazoa; phylum Arthropoda; class Insecta; order Coleoptera; family Curculionidae; genus Philopedon; species Philopedon plagiatum. The sequence continues at coordinate 32,313,922 of OZ020193.1, read as the reverse complement.
TTGCCGTTGTTTCTGAGGTATTGTGTGTAAGTAAACCTAAAATATGAAGGCCATCTATTCAATCTAATCATAAAAAATCATGGTTTAAATGTAAAAATATTTTAATTTGTGTTCAGAATTTGTCAGGTACCTACTGTATTAAAATTCTATAGCCAAAAAACTGTTTAGGTTTGGTACATAAAAATCATTATTACATGTGAAAATAAAACAGTTACCTATTTATTACAAATGAAAAACACAAAGCATAAAATATATTTATTATTCCTAACACTATGTTTTTTCAACTAAAATAAATTTAAGGAAGAAGTAAAATAGCTTACGTTTAACACCACGGGTAACTTGTAATTTTGATGAAACAGGAGTCTTCAGGTTCTTTCCTGTGTATGTGGTCCAGTCACAATGTGCTGTAAAATTGCTTGTAGATTCTGTGTTGATGTCATCAGTTGTGTTTTTTTGCATTGGAGTACTCCCCGAATTACTCGATTCTTCGATTTCTGCACAAGAATACACATACATAAAAAAAAATCATAGATGTTTTTGATAATGCAAGTTATGGTATAAGTAGTACTTACCCTCTTCAGTATTTATGCCATCTATATAGTTTACTCCCATCGCATAGTTGTGTTCATCTGTTAAAATCTCTTCAGTGGCAATAGTAATAGTAGCATCATTGTCATAGTTGTTTCTTAACCCGGCTATCTGCTCTTCTCCCACAATATCTCTAATAGCTTCATCAATCTCAGTAATGAGAGGTGGTATGAACTTGCCTCCACCAGTTTTTATCAGTTCTGTTTTGGTTGTCGAAAACTTTTCCTTAGTTTTTTTCTTTAAGTTCCTGTATTTCTCTTTTAAAACTCTGGCTGTTCTTTTGCCATTTGTACAACAAGCTGCATTAAACTCTGCTTCTAACTTTATCCAAGCTTTTTCTTTGTCCTTCCAGGTAGCTGCATCACTCTTTTTAGTTTCTATGATTTTTTTATGCTTTTCAACAAGGGAAATTAGTAAACGTTCTTCTTCCTTTGAAAAATTAACAGACCTCTTATTTTCTTTATCCTTTTCCATTTGTTAATTGCAATTGCAAATCAGGAAAATGCACAAAACTACCTCACAATTTAAATTCAAAAGAAAAAAGTACAAACAAATATTGACAGTTCATGTTTTTTCTTCTTTCTTTTTGTGCGAGCATGATGTCATGAGCGTAAAAAACGAAGAAGAAACACGAAAATTTTAGTACCAACTGTTAAAAAATAAACTCTTAGCCGTAGTTAGTTAACCAGCAGCGATTTTCACACTGTGAAACGCTTTGGTCTGTTAACCCTGAGTTAACCTAAATGTACAGGTATGCTAACCACCGAAGGTTACCATCGATTGTGAAACTGGGCCTAAAAGAACAAAGAAGACAGCCAAATGCAATGATAAAAGAAAATTTTACAAAACGAAAAAATTTATGTTCTTCTATGGATGAATAAGGCTCTATTTTAACCCTACCTCCACCTTACTGTAAATTATTTCCGATAGGTTGCTGGTTCAGCTTCATCAAGTCGCGCAATCTCCGGCAGTTGCGACTTGCAGGCAGTAAAAGACATCTATTGCACTAAACAACTTGTATTTATTACTTGTAAATATGCATGATTATTATTTTTGACAGCAGTACAAATGACATGTATTCTTCATTTCTGTTATTACGAGATGTTATTGTGGTTCATTTATACCGAATTTCCTTGTTTTACAAACTATAATACATGACTATGCCGAAGAATCAAAAAGGGGGACTCTTTCCCGCACTGGTTACACCTAATTTGTGTAATAAGAAAGAAAGGGAAACTTTTTCCCGCACTGGTTACACCTAATTTGTGTAAGTTTTGTTGGTCACACACTTGACCGACGCTGTTCTGTAGTACCAAGGGGCACGACAGTCTTTCCGTAATTTGTGTAAGTTTTGTTGGTCACACACTTGACCGACGCTGTTCTGTAGTACCAAGGGGCATGACAGTCTTTCCGTGTGGTATGTGGTTAACTACCACTGTTTTCCCGTTACAGTGAAGTTATCCACAGATTTCCAGCCACAGATGCTGACGTGCGGAAAATTTTATTTGGACTGTAAAAATTAAAGCATTCTAAGGTGCGTGTGTGTAAAAGTCTCTGCGTGGAGGGAGGACGGATCGGGGCTTGGGAGTGTCTTTGGGCGCGCGTGCGCGTCTCTCTCTCTCTCTGTCTCTGTCTCTGTCTATTCTTACAATAATATATACTGTCTTGGTCAATCTCCAGACGTGCTCTAACGATATAATATAATTCGAAACACTGAGAAACAAAACTCCTTGAAGATGTTTTATCAATGGACATAAGATCCTCTATCCCCTTATCTCAAAAGATATTCGATTTAATATAAAAAGTTAAATACAAAGTATTATTGTTTTCAAGGGAACTTTTATATTATATACCGTTCACGTATACAGGGTACTCAGTTTTCCATGGTCAGCCATCAACTTTGAAAAATTAAATGGGAGACCCTGTATATTATTTCGGATATGGATTCCTCACAAAAAATAAGAGTGACTTTCTGTAAGAAATCTTATAGCTATCTCTCGTGGTTTAGGATATAACAGCCGTTTTATTAGTTTTTTTTTGCTAAAACGTATTTATTAAAAGTAGGAGGAAAAAATATAAGTATATTATATTTTATGAATCTGCTATTTTTTTATATGAGAGTATACCATAATTTATAATTCTAGTTGTTTGATTTGGCTATAAATTATCCAGGGTCATGTCAGAAATTGATCCGATCTGACTGACTAGTATATTTTCAATAACGCACCCACCGCAGAATACAATTCCAACCAACATGTCTGAGAAAATATCCAACCAAACCAAATCTTGCATTTAATAAAAACCAACTAACGCTGTAAAATCAAATCTGCTATGGAAAAATAGAGTGCTTTGGAAACCAACGTAAACAGAAAGTGTCAAATAATAATTTTAGTTTGTTGTGCGTTTAGTTTATCATTGACTTATAATGTCTTATAGTGCCGAAGAAAGATTGAATTTATATCAATTTATATCAATATCAATTACTATTAGAGCATATCGTCAGAAGTATCCGGAAAGAAGAATACCAGAAATTTCAATATTTGGGCGAATTGAACGAGACCTCGAACAGCATGGTGTTTTAAAATATGTTAAAAGAAATAAACCTATCCAACTATCTTGGATGATGCAACGCAATTAAATATATATTTGTATTTCGAAGAATTTACAGAAAATTCCATCAGAGATGCAGAAAAGGACTTAAATATTGCTAGAACTGATATCCATAGGACGCTGCAAATAAATAATTACAGGGCATTAAAGTTGGCTAAATTACAACACTTGGAACCAAACGATCATATTATACGCTTGGAATATTGTAATTTAATGATGGACCGTCATTTTCGTGATGGCAATTTTTTTAACAATATTTGTTGGACGGATGAAGCGATCTTTACTACTTCAGGCATATTTAATAGAAAGAATTCTCACTATTGGTCTCAAGAAAACAAAAGAATCGTTAAAACTATACATCAAGGTCGTCGTAGTGTTCACTGCTGGTGTGCAATTTACAGGAATCAGATAATAGGTCCTATATTTATGGTTAACCAGTTAAATGGTGCGGCGTACTTGTAGCTATTGACCAACAATATCAGACCATTACTAGAGGTCAATGGTAACATAAATAATATTATTTACCAAATGGATGGATCACCTTGCCATAACACCCTTCAAGTAAGAAATTATTTGGATGAAAATTTTGCAGAGGTCATTGGGCCAAATGGAAATATTCGTTGGCCTCCGCGGAGTCCTGATTTGACCCCTCTGGACTATTTTCTGTGGGGGAACATTAAAAGACAAAGTCTATAAAAATAAACCTCAAGATATTAATGATCTCAGGAATCGAATAAGGGAAAAAATTGAAATTATTAACGAAAGTAATGCAGTAAGAGACGCCCTAAGAAAACTGGAAGTCATTTACACAACTTTTATTGCCCAGAATGGAGGGCATGTAGCACATTTACTTTAATTTTACGTTTTCTGTTTATAGCTTATTGGTACTTTCGTTATATGTATTTGTTTTGTTTATTTTTATATATTGATTAATTTGTAATCAATTTCTTATTTTGTTAAAATATTAAGTCGTCATTGGTTTGAAATGAAGTATTAAAGATTATTGTTATATCGAATATAGGTATTTTATTTTACAAATCATTTGGGTTGATTATTTCCTTAGAAATTTTGGTCATGTTAGTTAAAATTGTATACTACAGTAGGTATATTATTGGAAATCTACTACACAACTAGAATTATAAATTATGGTATAGTCTCTAAGAAAAAAATAACCGATTCATAAAATATGATATACTTATATTTTTTCCTCCTACTTTTAATAAACACGTTTTTAGCAAAAAAAATGAATAAAACGGCTGTTATACCCTAAACCACGAGAGATAGCTATAAGATCTCTTACAGAAAGTCACTCTTATTTTTTGTGAGGAATCCATATCCGAAATAATATACAGGGTCTCCCATTTAATTTTTCAAAGTTGATGCCTGACCATGGAGAACTGAGTACCCTGTATACATGAACGGTATATAATATAAAAATTCCCTTAAAAACAATAATATTTTGTATTTAACTTTTTGTCCTAAATCGAATATCTTTCGAGATAAGGGGGTAGAGGATCTTATATGGGAGACCCTGTACATTGCCTCTACAGTAGCAGAGTTTATTGTAGGGCCGTATGCCGTATATCTCAAAAGGCCTAAAAATTAAGTATTGCTGCCTTTTAAAATAAAGTATAAATTGCAGCTAAGTTTACCTAAGTTGTTACTACATGAGTGGGGGTGGAGGGTTAAAACGATTAGCTACTGTTTGTAGAATGTCTACATCAGTGGTTCTCAACCTTTTTATGGCGGCGGAACACCTCTGGTAGTAATAAGAAAATAGCGGAACACCATCTTTGTTAACATGTATATATTAAAGTGATCCTTTTTTTCAAGAGCTATCTAGGTGTTTTTTTGAAAAATCTAACAATCTACGAAATGGACAATACATAAATAATATATTTTTGTCTAACAAATAAACTAATATTCGAGATTAAACTGGTAGATTCTAAAAATACAAAAAAATAAGAAAACTTGTATTTTTAATGAAAACTATAACGATTTTTTTGTCAAAAATAAATTGAATTTTCATGATCCTTCTATGTAAAAATAATTTATTTTAGTGGGATATTTGACCTTGGTGAATTCTACAGATATCTGCAATATCTGGCCTTATATGGGATAATGCTACTCTCATTTCATCTTGCAAATTTGTTAATCTTTCCCTTTTTTTAGATTTTGTGTTGGTCAATGTTGAAAACCCAAACTCGCATAGATATGAAGTCAAAAGTGTAGCAAAATGTTAAGTGCCTTTTTGGAAAGAGCTGGATATTCCTCTTGTACAAAAATCCAAAATTTTTCAAGACCTACCTCTTTAAACTTTATTTTTAACGTGCGATCAGATGACAAAGAAACAAAATCATCCTCTTCTTGCAGAGAGAATTCGTTACTGAACGTATCACCTTCATAACTATTTTTTCCTGTAATAAAGATAAATGTTCTGTTATAATAGGAATAATTTCTTTGTCATCTTCATGTTGAAGTAATGGAAACATATCTGTTGTACTTTTTTCTATTATACGATTTTTCTAAAAGGAATTTTTTTTCTGAAATGCTAACAATTTATCCGTAGATGTTAAAATATTTTCGTTTTTTCCTTGAAGGCTTGTATTGACGCTGTTTAAGTAATTAAAAATCTCGGCCAAATATGCCAGTTTAGCACACCATATATTGCTTTCTAAATATTTGACAAAAGAATTGCTACCTTCTTTTTGAAAAAACGCCAACAGTTCCTTTTTGAGTTCATAAACCCGACTTAGCACTTTGCCTCTTGATAACCATCTTACTTCGGTGTGTAAAAGTAAGCATTCATATCTAGATTCCATGGAGTGGCAAAGCTGTTTGAACATACGTGTTTTTAATGGTCTCTATTTAATGTAATTGACCACAGACACTACTTGCTCTAACACAGACTTTAGATCCGTTGGTAAGGTTTTAGAAACCAAAGATTCCCTATGTAAGAAACAATGCGTGGATATGAGGTTTGGATTTCTTGTTTTAACGAGGCTACAGAATCCTTTAATAGAGCCAACCATGGATGGAGCTCCGTCCGTACAAATTCCTACGCAGAGGTCCCACGACACGTTGAACTGTTCCAAATATGAAGTCATGGAGTTAAATATATCATGACCTGTTGTATGTTCAGTGAGTTCTCTGCAGCATAAAAACTGATTTATTATGTCCTTTTCATCAACGAAACGAACAAATCCTAATAACTGAGCTTTGCCACTTATGTCAGTAGATTCGTCAATTTGCAACGCAAAATTTCTTCCGGATGATAGTTAATTTGTGACTTTTTTTCAATATCTGCTGACATATCTACAACCTTCCATTTTATTGTATCATCCGAAAGAGGAATTTTTAATATTTGTTTTTGTGCCTCGGGGCCGAACATTATTTTGACTATTTCAAGACATGCGGGTAAAATAAGAGACTCCGCTACGGTATGCGGTTTTTGTTTTAATGCAATCAGTTCCGCTACTTTATACGAAGCCATTTGTGCTTTATCGGAAATTATTACCATCTTCTGAAAGTATGTTGATTGTTTGTCTTGCATTTCCAATAATGTTTTGAAATATTCCTTATTTTTTGATGCTAGAAAAGTGACGCTTTAACTTAGCAGGAATCATTGCACTATTGACCAATTTTTCGCCACATGCAATACATTTTGGGATTTGACAGTCTTTATCTCCAGTCCAGGTGCGACGCACTTTGTTCAAAAAAAGTGTTTGATTAAAAACCGTCAAAGATACTATGATGAGTATCATTGACCAAGTACTTACCGCTTAACTTGAAAACATTACAATCACTCTTAAAGGTACTCTAGAGAGAAACACAGGAACAACAGGGTGTTCTGAGGGAAGCAGGTGTAGTAGAGCGCGTTGCAAATTAGCCCTCAGCTCAGTTAGGCTGGGTAGGTTCTATTGGACGCCACCAGTTTTTTTACACCGACGCAAACTGGAAGTCGCCTAGTTGGTCTAGGGACCTGCTTCTCACACAACAAACCTGCTATTCATACTTAAAAATTAAACAGAGGGCGCAGTGAGCTGGATAAAAACAACTTAATAAGTTTACCCTATATACATTTATTTGTACACTGAAAAAAAAAGGTTACAAGTGGTGACAAATAAGGTTGGGCGATTTTGCCCTCGCAAAAATAAATAAATTAAATTAAACCAAAACTTCGTGAGGAAGTTTGTCCTCACATACAAAAATTCATAGGGTGGCTTCTTAGCACCCGCCAAACAGAAATAGGGATGGTTCGTATCCTCTACCAAAACAACTAAGAGGGACGCTTTGTAGCCCCTATGGAAGAAGTAGGGAGGTTCGTGGCCCCTACCAAAGACCCTCCTAACAACGAGGGTTCGAATTCCAACTTCCACAGGCAGCAAAAGGGCACCACACAGCAAGGTTACCACAGGGTTTGGACCTCCAAACTGTTGCCGATGTTCGTGGCTATCATCGAAGTCGCCCAAAAATATCCTGCGTCTTGCAGAAACAAATTCTTCAAGAATTTAAACGCGGTCCCTGACTTTTTAATCCAAAAAAAAAACTAGAATTTCCAAATTGAAATTTTCAGATAGGGACCATGGAACAATTGCTTCGAAGGATAGAGTGGAAGTGACCGGCCTATGCCTCGTGTCGGAAGAATCATATGACACTTCCTCCCACCACAGACACATATCCAAGATGGTTCCGAAGAATTTCCGCCCTGCACTAATTACTCCAACTGTCGCCACGCCACCAAACAAAGACACTACTATTGTACAGAGACCCCGGGCGTGAAACAATAAAGTCACGGAAATACAGAAAGTTATACCTACGCCGGTGGCCTGAACAAAATAGCAACGAAAGCCCGCCAAACCCACGCGAAAATGCTTAACTATACAGTACAAATTTTACCCCTCCGGTTTGGCAGCACTGCAAGACTCTGACAGTGTCAGCCTGTCAGTTCAACCAAAAATTCTAACCTTCTCATATAACTCAATTAAATGTTTACAAAATTCAAAACAAGATCTTGGAAAAGAAAAGAGAAGGAAATCTTGGAGTTTAATTAATAGAGAACGCTAGATTCAGAAATCCAGGACAGTGAAGGCAGTGGAAAACACCGGGATTAAATCTCATTCAAAATGTAGGTAGCCTTTTAAAATTTATTCTTTAAAAATATGTTATCATAAATAGACTAAAGGCGACTGTCTGTACACACAGGAAGGCCTTAAGCAAGGCGAAAATTCAGGCCCAAGCCAGAAAGAAAGATTTTAAAGCAGACTACAACAGATGGACAAGCTCAGGTTAAGCCGATTTGGACCAGATAAAAGGGCAATCAACACCCCCAGGGGGTAGCCTGGACAGCAAGGGAAGGGGGACACATAGCGGAAGAACGAAAATAGATCTTCTGAATCAAGGTAAATAACTAAGAAAACAGGCGTTCGTGAATAAACTAATTATTAGAACAAATCTAATTCGGTGACAAAAATGACCTGTCACAACTCCCCCTCTCCTACGAAAGGAGGGAAATTTTCCAATGAAAATTAACCGACGATAAGGATCAGAGGCTCTCTGTATGATACAAGAAAATCGAAAAAGAAAATAAATTACCTGCGCTATGCTGGCGCCAATAAAAAAAAACATAAGTGAAGATACGTGGGAACCCAAGGTAGTACCATATAACTAATACTAACTAACAAGACTGATAACTCAATCTTAAAATAACTAAATACTCAAAGAAATCTTTGGTCCCTTTGCCACTAGTCACCCAGCGACCTCCTCCAGGAAGATTCGGTGTGGAACGTAAACCCTAAGTTGGTAAGGGAGCTAGCATTGCGTTACACCCAAAAATATTGTGGGGAACCTCGTTTACTAGCCTCACACCGTAGAATCGTCCCCAATTTAATCACCAATTGACATGCGTCAAACCAACCAAAGGGTGGACAACTAAAAAGGAAAAGATAAATATAATACAACATAAGTAAAATGACAAGAAAAGAGGGATAGCCCAGATGATCCACCATACAAAAGGGAGTGGATTGTAGCATCCACCAAGCTAAAAGATGTACCAAATGGGAAGCACATCGGTCCCTGTATACAACAAAAAAAAAATTAATCAGGGTGTTCTGAGCGGTGGCACTGCCACCGGCCTGTCGCAACCTAATAGGCCGACTTGAGCTCAGGCCGAACAAAGTAGCTTGGTCCTCCCCTGGCCCGCCGAACAAGTTCGATGGGCAAACTGTTACCCCAGGGGTCAGACTTCCGCCCCCCCTGAACAGCCCTTCCAGTCGGTCTGCTCTCCGAAGGATCCATGATCTAACAAAGAGCGTCGAAGCGACATCCGGTAGCACCCAACACCGTGCAGCCTGTAAAACGAGATAGGGACAAATGTCTAAATCGATATAAAGTCAAGATAAAGTAAAGTCGCAATCGGGATAGTTTTATTTCGTCTAAAAGGTGAATAGACGAAATATATCAATAAGGACCTAGGCGCAAAACCAGTTAAACTGAGATGGCCGGAGACTAACATATAGTCCTACCAAAACCTAGACCTACAAAACAAATCCAAATAAATAAAATACCAAAGGTATTAAAGTAAATTAAAGCCAATCAAAGGCCAATCACGATAAGGTAAGTAAATCAAGGAATGAAAAAAAGGTAACGGAATGAACGCAAAGGTAATCGAAATCACGCAAAGGTAAGCAAATAAACGCAAAGATAAGTAAATTAACGAAAGGTAAGCAAATTATCGCAAAGGTAAGAAAATTATCGCAAAGGTAAGCAAATTATCGCAAAGGAAAGCAAATTATCGCAAAGGTAAGTAAATTATCGCAAATATATAAAAAAGGTAATCAACCAAAAGTAAATGAAACAAGTAAATCAAACTAAAGGTTCGCAAATCGAGATAAAGAAAATTGGGTTACTTGCCAACAACTAGCAGTGAATCCCACCATAAGTGGTATTCTCAACTTCACAAAATCAGCAAGAGAGAAAGAAAATTGTGTTTCTACTCTAAATCCCCAAAGGAAAGACAAAGTCGTACTCGAGCAAAAACACATACTAGTTCAAGTAACCGAAATTTCCAGACACAAGTAGGGAATAATAATAAATTCACGTCAAGGTAGAGAAAATTAAGCCAAATCAAAGTAAAAGGTCACATCAAGGTAAATACGTCAAATCAAGGTAAAAAAAAAAGGTCCAATTAAGATAATAAATAAAGACTTTTGGCCCTAGTCTTTAGTAAAAAAAAAACCCTTAATAGTGAATGCAGATAAAAAAACGACAAAGAAAATTAGGTCCAAAATTAATTAATCACCGCCTTCTAACCAAGTAATCAAACTTAAATTACCATGTGACACACCGACCCCCATCTCGTCTCACGCCGAGATGGGTATCTGCGTGAGACTGATAAACGCAAAAAGGTAAGCTACAGTAAATGACCATAAACGTTACTATACGTTACTATACTATAAACCAAGTGACGATAAGGTAAAGATAATCAGGTAATGACAGATAAAAGATAACGAGGCGTAAGGCGGTGTTGGCAAGTGAAAGTAGTAAGGCAGCTGAGGGCTTACCTACTACAAACAATAGAAGCAAGGCAGCTGAAGGCTTACCTTGCCACGGCTTTCAGGGGACTCCTACCCCACCTAGTAAACCCAGTGCAGCGCTATTCTAAGTGACAGTGTCCAAATCCATCAGGTCTCGCGCCCAGATGGATCCAAACACAATCACGCCCACACTGCAGAGCATAAACGGCACTCAGAGGACTCCTACCTCAACTAGTTAACCCAGTGCAGTACTATTCTAAGCGATAGTGTCCAAATCCATCAAGCTTCGAGCCAACATGGATTCAGACACCATCGCGCCCATACTGCAGGGCATGAAATTGCTCACGACTGAGCAAGGACAGTAAAAAAAACAAAAATTTAAACTGGGCCAAAAGTCAAAATTAACGCAACGATAAAAGAAAACTCACTAAAGCCATTATTACCGAAAGAAGAAGGGAAAAAAAAATAAATGTAATTAACCAAATTGAAGCTATGGACTCGAAAGTTAATAAATTCAGAAATCAATAGATTGATAAATAAATTGAAGCAAAATGACACGTAAAACGTAATATTAAATTAATGACAGTAAAATCAACGGAATGTAATAAAGTAAATAATGACTTTGAGTTGCCTAACAATTTATTCACTCCTACGGACCACCAAATGCAGTTTCGGCATATACCGGTTTAAGGTCTTGTACATGCCAAATGCCCTTACTAACACCGTGTTCATCTTCAAGCTCATAAGTACACGTGCCGGTCTTTTCTACGATCTTGAACGGACCTACAAATTCCGGAGCCAACTTTGCGCTATAATACTTCGCTGCATCGGATATACTTTTATTCTTACGCCAGACTTCTTGACCAGGAACAAAGCTTACTGGGCGTCGGCGCAAATTATAGTTATGTCGATTTTTAACACGAGAAGCTTCGATTTTAGTGTGGACTTTTCTAAATAATTGTTTGAAAGCTTCTATTCGTTCCCGAATGTAATTTTGACGCTCAGTTTCTACTTGAGGAACACCCTCAGCATAGTCCGAACCGAATAGCTTGTGTTCCCTGCCAAAATTAACGCAGTATGGGGTGAAGCCCGTAGTTTCGTGTCGCGAAGTGCGAATGGCGCAACCGATAGCAGTTAAATTATCTTCCCAAGTTCGATGGTTATTTTGTTGAACGTAAGAGCGCAACATCGTTTTAATAACTCTATTAACGCGTTCAGTATGATCTGCTCTAGGATAATAATTAGCAGTGTAAAATATTCTAACCTTATATTTATCGCAAAGGGCTTGAAATTCTTTGGATTTCATTTGAGTTCCGTTGTCGCACGTTAAGAATTGAGGGGCTCCGTAAACTAAGAAGATGCCGTCTTCGACACACTTTACCAACGATTTTGCTGTTGCCGATCGACACGGGAATAACACGACGTACTTGCTAAAATAATCGGTGACCACCAAAATATGAGTGTTACCTTGTTTAGAACGAGGTAAAGGACCTATGTAGTCTAGGCTGATGGCTTGCCAAGGCTCTTTTATGTCTGGGCGGTTACCCATTAGACCAGCTGGACGTTTCTACTCTACTTTGTTCTGAGCACAAGTTCTACAAGCACGGACATAACTAGCAACGTCAGATCTTATTTTCGGCCAATAATATCTCTCGGCGACCTTCCAAAATGTTTTAAAAACACCCACGTGCCCTGCTGCGGGATTATCATGGCATCGAAGTAGTATCTCTTTTCGTTTATCCTTCGGCACTACTATTTTCCAGTAGGTAGAATGATCTGGAAAACTAGGATTGTTGGTCTTAACATATTTAAAGAGATTGCCATTCTCGACTCGCCAGCAAGGATATTTATCAGGACGTTCTTCTAGTTTCTGCATCATGCCTTTGTACCATTTGTCTGAGGTGTCAGAAAATGATGACGGTGGTTCGTCAACAGCTGCGACAGAATCAGTAGTCACTGGCACTGACCTAGAAAGAAAATCTGGCACGACGTGATCTCGGCCTTTACGGTGGATCAATTCAAGGTCGTAAGGTTGTAAACGGAGAGCCCATCGAGCGAGGCGTCCTTGTGGATCTTTCAAATTATGCAGCCATAACAAAGAATGGTGATCTGTTATAACTTTAAAGTGTACACCCTCCAGGTAGTGACGAAGCTTTTCTACACTCCAAATTACGGCAAGGCACTCTTTTTCGGTGACGGTTAATTTCATCTCTTGTTTGGTGAGAGAACGTGAAAGATAGGAAATAACTTTTTCCCCGTCATCAAATTGCTGAGTCAGAACTGCTCCTAGGCCATAAAATGACGCATCAGTCTGCAAAGTAAATGTGCGGTTGAAATCTGGACATGTAAGCACGGGAGCTGTGATAAGAGCTTCTTTGATCAAGTTGAATGACTGATGGCACTCTGAAGTCCATTCCCATTTGATATTTTTCCTGGTAAGCCGAGTAATTGGGGCTATAATAGCTGAAAAGTTCGGCACAAAACGCCGGTACCAAGAAGCGGTGCCAATAAAACGTCGAATTTCGGTGATATTTCGTGGAGGTGCTATATTCACAATGGCCTGCACTTTCTCAGGATCAGGTCTTAAACCTTGAGCGTCTACGATGTAGCCAAGGTATCGTAATTCAGGCTTACAAAAGTGACATTTCTCCTCGGAAACTATGAGTCTTGCATCTCTCAAACGGTCAAAAACTAGGCCCAGAATTCTGAGGTGTTCAGGAAAGGTTCTAGAGATGATAATTATATCATCAAGATACACCATCACGTGATTTTCCAAATCAACGCCTAATACACGGTCCACTATACGTTGCCAGGTGGCTGGCGCATTGGTCAAGCCAAAGGGCATGCGCAGAAAATGATAGAGATTCCTACCTGGAACGGTGAAAGCAGTCAATTCACGTGAGGACTCACTAAGAGGTACTTGCCAGAAGGCTGATTTTATATCGATGGAGCTGATATAGCGGGCGTCTCTGAGGCGATCTAAAATGACTGAAAAATATGGAATGTTGTAAGACTTCCTAGTCTTACTATTAAGCTGTCTGAAATCTATGGAAAACTTATAGCTATCATCGCTCTTGCGTTCCAAACACACTGGGCTGGACCAAGGACTTTTAGAAGGTTCAATCACGCCAAGTTTCAACATCTCGTCGATTTCCTCGTCCATAATCCTTTGCTTGTATGGAGAAACTGGGTAGTAACGCTGTTTAATTGGCCTAGTGCCGGGTTCAAGCTCAATGACGTGTTCGGCTACCTTGCAGCAGACCAGACCAGTACCCATTTCCGATATTTTCTCCTTAACTAGTGCATTTAAACACGCTCGGTCGGTTTCAGATAAAGAGTTGCCATCTATAACGCTACAAATTTCCGTAGGTTGATCATCAGTGGAAAAATGCCAGACATCCTGCTTCAAGTCGGGGATCACTTCCATGGTTCTCCAAAAGTCGATTCCTAAAATCAGTTGGTGGGACAGTTCTGGAAGAACTAAAATATCGATAACCCGAGTTCTATTTAATAAAGTCACAGGAACCTGAAAATAGCCCAAACTAGAGCAAGTTTGGCCGTTCGCAACGGTACAATCAGTTTGTTGCTTAATAAGTTTTAATCCCAAACTTTCCAAAATTCGGAAACCCGGTTGACCTACAATAGTGCGTGATGCTCCAGAATCTAATAATCCTAAAATCTTATAACCTAAAATTGAAATTTCTAAATAGGGGCGCTGGTCGCCATGCGCATGAGCTATGATAAAATCTAATAGTTTTTGATTTGGAGAAGAGTTATTCGCATGTGAAGGATTTTTGCGGGAGGGAGAGTTATTTGTTGACGAAGGGTTTTCATCAGAAAAAGAGTTGTTGGTTGGCCAAAGATTTTTATTGGGGGCAGAATTGTTAGGGGGTGAATGGTTTTTGTTAGAACGAAAGATGTTGCTCGGTAAAAGGTTTTCGTCGGAAAGAATGTTGTTGGTCGGTAAAAGGTTTTCGTTAGGAACAGAGTTGTTGTTAATGGCAGCGTTTTTATCGGAAGGAAAGTTGTTGGTCGGTGAAGTGAGAATAAGGGGAGCAGTCTCGCGACGTATCGGCTCTTCTGAGAATCGTTTCTCTGGCGGCGAACACTTAGGGCAGTTTTTACTGGTCACACTTGGTGCACCACAGCGGTAACAATGAATTCTGCGCTGTTCAGTGCACTGGCTATTTCGATGACCTGGCTTATTACAGTTCCAGCACAAGATTGATCTAGAGATTTTTAGAGATGGTGGACGTGTCTCTCTTGGTAACTGTCTCACGTCTCGAGATGTTGATGGTGCTGGAGATGATGCGGTAACTACGTCAACGACTGGTAACTGTTCATCGTCTTTCAAACCTGGTGTTTCAGCAGCCATGAATGCAAAGTCTGGCTCTACAAAATTATGCCTTTTTCTAGGAGGTGGTACATAGTTCTCTGCACGATATTTCTTTAACTCCAACTTGAGACATTCTCCTTCCAGTTCTTCCAACTTGCTAACTACCGGAAGTTGGGTAGTATAAAAAGGTGACAAGTTTCGTATAATGATGTCAAGTTGAACGTCCTCCGAGATGGAGCCATGTCGTCTAAACAACGCACTCATATTAGAAAGATAATCGACTATACTCTCAGTCGAATCCTGAGTCCTATCCAGAATTTCCTTAAATAACCGATGACGATAATCTGGCGGTTCGAAATGTTTACAGAGAAGGTCAGACAAACCAGACCAGTCCGAAAAGCGATGACGATTTGCACGAAACCAATTTAAGGCTTTACCCGCAAATAAGTCGATAGCGGATGTAAATAGTTCGCGTTCAGAAGAACCTCGAGCTTCGCGTACTTCCGAAACTCGCTCCAAGAAATTATGCACCGTCATCTGTTTAGCCTCGCCGGTAAATCTAATTCCCCATTTTTCGACACGCTGCGCCTTGCTACACGAAGGATGGCTAACGGAGGTGGCAGCAGCTGTTACATTGGGACTAACCACGGGTGGAGTGACTTTGGGCGACGAGCGCGTGTGACGCGGTCGACTGTTGGATGCATTGCCAACTACAGACGAATCCGAATCCGAATCGTTGAGATGAGTTTGATCAAGTAAGGCGCTTAGATTCGGATCTTGTTTTAAGAGATCATCCAAACTGTTCAATTTGCTCAAAGTTTGAAGTAACAAATTAGACCGAGTTTGCAATTCCTCAGCACTGAGGTTCTCAACCGGAATTCGATCAACACGAGTGAATAAATGAACAAGTTGCGACTGCAAACGCACGAACTTCGCTCTGGCTGAGTCACCAGAAATATTCTTGATCGCGTTATCAATATCGTGTAAAGTTTTGGTTATGTAGTCACATTCGTCGTCAAAAGCAAAGTTATAGGCCGGACGAGTAAAAATTTTGCCTTTTCTTTCCATTTTTAAAATGGGACGTAACGATGCTACAAGTTCTTTTGCGGTATTAGCATTACTAGCCGGAATGCCACGAACCGTGAGCTCGTAAATAAGCATTTCTTTCCGAAGACCATGAACTTGCATATTATAATCCATTTTGGAGTGAACAAAAACAATAGCAACTCAAAAGTCAAAGTAAATAAAAAGTCAAATCTAGATATAAACGCGTAACTCGAATAAATTTACCCAAACTACACCAATAGTGTAGTCAAATATAGCAAACAAAGGTAATTAAATCAGCAAAAATACAGTATGCAAAGATAATCAAGGTCACGTAAATAAATAAAATAAAATCGGTAATGAATCGCAATATCAAAGACAATCAAAGTTACGTAAGGCGTAAAATAAAATCGGTAATAAACCACAAATTCAAAGACAATCAAAGTTACGTAATACGCTAAATAAAATCGGTAATATACCACAAATTCAAAGACAAAGTTACGTAAACAAGTAAATTAAAATCGGTAATAAATCGTCAAATCAAAGAAAATCAAAGTTACGTAATAAGCAAAATAAAATCGATAATAAATCGCCAAAATCAAATGCAGTAATACAGGGCTAGTACCGTTAGAGTTAAAATTGATGGAAATTTTCAAAGTTCCATCCAGCTCACTAGACGCACAAGAGAAAAATTAGAAAAAAAAAGCGGTAATTTTTTTAAATAGGCCCCACGTTGGGCGCCAAAAATTTGCGACGCACTTTGTTCAAAAAAAGTGTTTGATTAAAAACCGTCAAAGATACTATGATGAGTATCATTGACCAAGTACTTACCGCTTAACTTGAAAACATTACAATCACTCTTAAAGGTACTCTAGAGAGAAACACAGGAACAACAGGGTGTTCTGAGGGAAGCAGGTGTAGTAGAGCGCGTTGCAAATTAGCCCTCATCTCAGTTAGGCTGGGTAGGTTCTATTGGACGCCACCAGTTTTTTTACACCGACGCAAACTGGAAGTCGCCTAGTTGGTCTAGGGACCTGCTTCTCACACAACAAACCTGCTATTCATACTTAAAAATTAAACAGAGGGCGCAGTGAGCTGGATAAAAACAACTTAATAAGTTTACCCTATATACATTTATTTGTACACTGAAAAAAAAAGGTTACAAGTGGTGACAAATAAGGTTGGGCGATTTTGCCCTCGCAAAAATAAATAAATTAAATTAAACCAAAACTTCGTGAGGAAGTTTGTCCTCACATACAAAAATTCATAGGGTGGCTTCTTAGCACCCGCCAAACAGAAATAGGGATGGTTCGTATCCTCTACCAAAACAACTAAGAGGGACGCTTTGTAGCCCCTATGGAAGAAGTAGGGAGGTTCGTGGCCCCTACCAAAGACCCTCCTAACAACGAGGGTTCGAATTCCAACTTCCACAGGCAGCAAAAGGGCACCACACAGCAAGGTTACCACAGGGTTTGGACCTCCAAACTGTTGCCGATGTTCGTGGCTATCATCGAAGTCGCCCAAAAATATCCTGCGTCTTGCAGAAACAAATTCTTCAAGAATTTAAACGCGGTCCCTGACTTTTTAATCCAAAAAAAAAACTAGAATTTCCAAATTGAAATTTTCAGATAGGGACCATGGAACAATTGCTTCGAAGGATAGAGTGGAAGTGACCGGCCTATGCCTCGTGTCGGAAGAATCATATGACACTTCCTCCCACCACAGACACATATCCAAGATGGTTCCGAAGAATTTCCGCCCTGCACTAATTACTCCAACTGTCGCCACGCCACCAAACAAAGACACTACTATTGTACAGAGACCCCGGGCGTGAAACAATAAAGTCACGGAAATACAGAAAGTTATACCTACGCCGGTGGCCTGAACAAAATAGCAACGAAAGCCCGCCAAACCCACGCGAAAATGCTTAACTATACAGTACAAATTTTACCCCTCCGGTTTGGCAGCACTGCAAGACTCTGACAGTGTCAGCCTGTCAGTTCAACCAAAAATTCTAACCTTCTCATATAACTCAATTAAATGTTTACAAAATTCAAAACAAGATCTTGGAAAAGAAAAGAGAAGGAAATCTTGGAGTTTAATTAATAGAGAACGCTAGATTCAGAAATCCAGGACAGTGAAGGCAGTGGAAAACACCGGGATTAAATCTCATTCAAAATGTAGGTAGCCTTTTAAAATTTATTCTTTAAAAATATGTTATCATAAATAGACTAAAGGCGACTGTCTGTACACACAGGAAGGCCTTAAGCAAGGCGAAAATTCAGGCCCAAGCCAGAAAGAAAGATTTTAAAGCAGACTACAACAGATGGACAAGCTCAGGTTAAGCCGATTTGGACCAGATAAAAGGGCAATCAACACCCCCAGGGGGTAGCCTGGACAGCAAGGGAAGGGGGACACATAGCGGAAGAACGAAAATAGATCTTCTGAATCAAGGTAAATAACTAAGAAAACAGGCGTTCGTGAATAAACTAATTATTAGAACAAATCTAATTCGGTGACGAAAATGACCTGTCACACAGGTAAAGCCAAAACTCAAGTATTCGTCCAAATATTGTCGGGTCGTCGATTTCTTGTTACGTTTTCCTTCATTTTCGCGTGTTGGTTGCGTATTTCCACCAGTTATAGTACCACTGGTACTTGCTCCCTCATTAATTTCTTTAACGTCAAATTTTCGTTTAAGAAATTTTTCCATCTTAAGTTCTAACCATAAAACTATAATATAAAAAATAAATATAAGCGAAATTGTCTTTGTTGCAAGATAATAAATTACCTGATTAACCAAGTAGAATGTCTCAGATGTATATTGATCAAAACTTAGCTCTAGAATTGGAAGTCCAAACGTAACAATAAAATCTCGAAAACTGCACGCGCAAAATCACTTTTAGATCTAAACAGGATGAAGCGCTTGCGGCGACTTGACATATGAATGCATGGACAAATAAAGACAAAAGACGTGGCGTGGGTAGGATGACGAATAGATGTTGCCAAGTTGTGTAATTTATCGCAAAATTATTTTAATTAAAATATTCGGATTACTCGAATACTTAATAATTTCGCGGAACACCTGGAACAGGCTCGCGGATCACCACTGTTCCGCGGAACGGCGGTTGAGAACCACTGGTCGACATAGTGACAGAGTTGATTGTAAAATCGTATGAAGGCTTCAGAAGCCTAGAAATGAAATTCTACAATGAAATATAAAACGCTGCTGAGTATATCCGAGGTTGCCACTCAATGAGTGTAGGTTGAAAACATGAGCTAGAGTCTGCAGAATATCTTGGTATTGCCAAGGTTGATTGTAGACCCGTACGGAGCTTTCAGTGGCGTAGAAATTAAATATTACAGTAAGGTGTATTGAAAAATGAAGTGCTGCTGAGTCAATTTGTTGTTGTCACTCAATGAGTGCAGGTGAAAAGCATGAGCTAGAGTCTGTTGAATGTCCGCGTAATGAAAAAGTTGATTGTAGACCCGTGCGGACGCTTTCAGTGGCGTAGAAATTAAATATTACTGTAACATGTATTAAAAAATGAAGGCTGCTGAGTCAATCTGAGGTTGTCACTCAATGAGTGTAGGTGAAAAGCATGAGCTGGAGTCTGTTGAATGTCCACGTAATGCCAAAGTTGATTGTAGACCCGTACGGAAGCTCTCAGTGGCGTAGAAATGAAATATTTCAATTACATGTATTAAAAAATAAAGTGTTGCTGAGTCTATCCGAGGCTGTCTCTCATTGAGTGTAGGGTGAGAACGTGAGCTAAAGTCTGTAGAATGCCTCTGTGATGCCAAAGTTGATTGTAGACCCGTGCGGACGCTTTCAGTGGCGTAGAAATTGCATATTACTGTAACATGTATTGAAACATGAAGGCTGCTGAGCCAATCTGAGGTTGTCACTCAATGAGTGTAGGTAAAAAGCATGATCTGGAGTCTGTTGAATGTCCACGTAATGCCAAAGTTGATTGTAGACCCGTACGGAAGCTCTCAGTGGCGTAGAAATGAAATATTTCAGTTACATGTATTAAAAAATAAAGTGTTGCCGAGTCTATCCGAGGCTGTCTCTCAATGAGTGTAGGGTGAGAACGTGAGCTAAAGCCTGTAGAATGCCACTGTGATGCCAAAGTTGATTGTAGATCCGTGCGGACGCTTTCAGTGGCGTAGAAATTAAATATTACTGTAACATGTATTGAAAAATGAAGGCTTCCGAGTCAATCTGAGGTTGTCACTCAATGAGTGTAGGTGAAAAGCATGAACTGGAGTCTGTTGAATGTCCACGTAATGCCAAAGTTGATTGTAGACCCGTAGGGAAGCCCTCAGTGGCGTAGAAATGAAATATTTCAGTTACATGTATTAAAAAATAAAGTGTTGCTGAGTCTATCCGAGGTTGCCTCTCATTGAGTGTATGGTGAAAAAGTGGGATAGAGCCTGCAGAATGCCTCTGTGATGCCAAAGTTGATTGTAGGCCCGTGCGGACGCTTTCAGTGGCGGAGAAATTAAATATTACTGTAACATGTATTGAAAAATGAAGGCGGCTGAGTCAATCTGAGGTTGTCACTCAATGAGTATAGGTGAAGAGCACGAGCTGGAGTCTGCTGAATATCCACGTAATGCCAAAGTTGATTGTAGACCCGTAGGGAAGCCCTCAGTGGCGTAGAAATGAAATATTTCAGTTACATGTATTAAAAAATAAAGTGTTGCTGAGTCTATCCGAGGTTGCCTCTCATTGAGTGTATGGTGAAAAAGTGGGATAGAGCCTGCAGAATGCCTCTGTGATGCCAAAGTTGATTGTAGGCCCGTGCGGACGCTTTCAGTGGCGGAGAAATTAAATATTACTGTAACATGTATTGAAAAATGAAGGCTGCTGAGTCAATCGGAGGTTGTCACTCAATGAGTATAGGTGAAAAGCACGAGCTGGAGTCTGCTGAATATCCACGTAATGCCAAAGTTGATTGTAGACCCGTATGGAAGCTCTCAGTGGCGTAGAAATGAAATATTTCAGTTACATGTATTAAAAAGTAAAGTGTTGCCGAGTCTATCCGAGGCTGTCTCTCAATGAGTGTAGGGTGAGAACGTGAGCTAAAGCCTGTAGAATGCCTCTGTGATGCCAAAGTTGATTATGGACACGTGCGGACGCTTACAGTGGCGTAGAAATTAAATATTACTGTAACATGTATTGAAAAATGAAGGCTGCTGAGTCAATCTGAGGTTGTCACTCAAAGAGTGTAGGTGAAAAGCATGAGCTGGAGTCTGTTGAATGTCCGCGTAATGCCACAGTTGATTGTAGACCCGTAGGGAAGCTCTCAGTGGTGTAGAAATGAAATATTTCAGTTACATGTATTAAAAAATAAAGTGTTGCTAAGTCTATCCGAGGTTGTCTCTCATTGAGTGTAGGGTGAAAAAGTGGGCTAGAGCCTGCAGAATGCCTCTGTGATGCCGAAGTTGATTGTAGACCCGTGCGGACGCTTTCAGTGGCGTAGAAATTAAATATTACTGTAACATGTATTGAAAAGTGAAGGCTGCTGAGTCAATCTGAGGTTGTCACTCAAAGAGTGTAGGTGAAAAGCATGAGCTGGAGTCTGTTGAATGTCCACGTAATGCCACAGTTGATTGTAGACCCGTAGGGAAGCTCTCAGTGGCGTAGAAATGAAATATTTCAGTTACATGTATTAAAAAGTAAAGTGTTGCCGAGTCTATCCGAGGCTGTCTCTCAATGAGTGTAGGGTGAGAACGTGAGCTAAAGCCTGTAGAATGCCTCTGTGATGCCAAAGTTGATTATGGACACGTGCGGACGCTTACAGTGGCGTAGAAATTAAATATTACTGTAACATGTATTGAAAAATGAAGGCTGCTGAGTCAATCTGAGGTTGTCACTCAAAGAGTGTAGGTGAAAAGCATGAGCTGGAGTCTGTTGAATGTCCACGTAATGCCACAGTTGATTGTAGACCCGTAGGGAAGCTCTCAGTGGCGTATAAATGAAATATTTCAGTTACATGTATTAAAAAATAAAGTGTTGCTAAGTCTATCCGAGGTTGTCTCTCATTGAGTGTAGGGTGAAAAAGTGGGCTAGAGCCTGTAGAATGCTTGTGTGATGCCAAAGTTGAGTGTAGACTCGTACGAAAGCTCTCAGTGACGTAGAAATGAAATATTTCAGTTACATGTAGGAAAAATAAAGTGCTGCTCAGTCTATCCGATGTTGTCTATCTGCTGCTAAGTAATATTTGAGGTTGTCATTCAATGTCTGCTGGTTTACTGGAGAGAGTGGAATGTAAAAAAAGCCCCTACAGAGACATAGTTGACTACAGTGTCGTACGGAAGTCTCCAGAGGCGTAGAAATGAAATGGTTCAAGGCCATGGGATGAAGTAAATAGGTATAGCATTTCGGAATTATTTTAAAAATTTCGTGTTTTTTTTAATAGCAGCTATTGCGAACACTTGCCTAATACGCATTGCAGAGGGCACAGAGTTCATGTTGAAATTCTCCTGTAGTTGCACAGTTTTTCGTGTGTGCGAATCTTGTACAGCCCCGGCAATATTGTATTTTTCTATTATTTTCTTCGTTTCCACAATAAATGCAAAATTTTATCATATCCGAATTTTCAAATAGTAACTTCATAAGATATTTTCTGTGTTCCATGGGATCAACGTAATCTTGTAACGATTCATTTTAGCAAAATTTTTCGAAGAAATAAATTACATAAATTCCACAGTTGTATCCGTCTTGTTGATGTACGTGATTTAAAGTTTAAATTTCCCAATTTTGTTCATTAATTTAAAATTCTGATGTTTCTTATAAAATGACAAAAACGTTTGAAAATTTAAAAAAAAAATAATTTTATACTTCTCGTTTCCCATTGGATTGGATATATTATATAAATTTCCTTTCATTGAAATTTGCTAATGCCAAACAAAAGTGATTATTATTTTCTAGAAACGGCATTACTAATATCTTATTACCAATTGGTGCAATTCGTGTTATCACGTACTCTAAATTTTTGCTATGATACAATATATTTGTGACACATGTGCAAGTTATTAAAGAATATTTATCTTCATCGTTAATCCAATGTGATGTTGTTATTGTATTCCTGTAAATAAACTTTTCCGGTTAGTTAAACTTTATTAGTGATGCAAAGATATCTTCAACCGTAAAAAGAGTAAAAAAATGGTAAAAACAGTCAGCATGGTATTTGTATAAAAAGATAATATAGAAAATGTAAATAACTGGAGCAGGTTGGCGGGCGATCGAGGATCCAAAAGTGGCTGGCAACTGGTCCATGGAGCGGTGGTAGGCGGTGCATCTGGAGATCATCGGCGGTCCCACACGGCTGTGCAGAAGCTTCGATGAATTTGAGTCCCTCCGCGCAGGACTCCGGATACCAGGGCAGCGGAGAGCGCACGTGGGAGGGCGAGTCGTTGAAGGACGGCATCGTTGGAATTGCACCATGTACCTCGCGCGCCGATAACCAAACCGGAGACGTGGATCGGCTCCTCTGGATAGGAGGCCCTTATTGCTTCTAAGAATGGTGGAGTAGAGTATATTGCGACCTTGTTGTCGGCATGGTCCTGCAAAGGGCGGGGAGTTTCCCAACAGACGCACACATCGACGATGTCAGTCCGGCCTTGGCCTCTGATAATCAGGTCCGGCTTATGGAGGCGGCCGTCGCACATAGGCGAAAAATCGATGAAAGTCGGACAAAACCTACACGTTATTAATTGTTGAACAAAATATTTTTAATATTACCTTTAAACCCTATTTGACTAAAAAAAAATATTTTAAGCCTAATTAAATTGAACCATATCTCATGGTAATGACATTATTAGGATTATGTACCAAGAACAGTGCAAAAAAGTCGGCGCCAACGAAAAAACTTTTCTAATATTGATTTCTCAGAAAGTGCGAGTCTTGATAAAAGTTAGTGTATAAGAAAAAATAAATTTTGATAGGTAAATTTTATGTAAAATATACAAGGAAGCCAAAAGATTAAAAACTGTAGCTCTAAAAATCAATAAAATAAGTATTGTTTTAGAAAGCAGAATTAGATTACTTCTTGGTATTTTCTTGTTCGATTTTAAATATTATTGGTTTTTAGTAGCTATTTTTTTTTATTTTTGCGTCTCCATGTGTATATCACAATCTAGTGCTACGTTAAAATGATTTTTCTACTTTTATTAAGGATAGAATTTTCGGAAAAAACAATAATAATGTTAGTTTCCCATTATGACCCAAAACAATTTAAACCTAATATCAGGTAGTTTTGTTACTGAATATCAGGTAGTTTTGTTACTCCGTACGTTCGGTGTACAGACTATAGGTAAGTATTTTATTAAGTAGCCAGTTCCTGATTATTATTCATTCTACCCCTTTGCGCGAGTAATTAGACGTGTGGTCATTTGCACAACCAAATTTAAGGCTTACTTAAGCTAAGTATAGTTTTAAATGCTATTACGTAATTTATTACTGATTCAAAATAAACGTATTTATAACTATACTTGCCTTAAGTTTGGTGGTACAAACGACCATTAGTCTATTAAATCATTTTTAAATTAAAATTAATTGTAGTAAAAAAAATAAGTATTGTAATAAAAAGGCAATACTGGTTTAAACATTTTATTCGTCAACTTGACCTATACTTGACCTAACCTAATAAAATATACCCCAATATTTAACTGGCTATAAGACCTATCTTTTGGTAAAAGTCCAATTAAAATCTATTTTTAGTAGTTTTAAGTGATGCCGAACAAAGGCACAAACAGACAGACAAACATTCTAAAAACTGTTGCTTTTGGTTCAGAACACCTTAAATAGACGATAGAAACCCCTTTTTTACAATTCTGCTTTATGTACAGATTTTTCATTTTGAACAACTTTATTAATAGTACAGATTAGAGCAAACGTAACTGTATAAATGCGCCATTTTTGTTAAGGGTCGCACTTGGTCGCATAAAATCATTGTTGTATTTGCAAAACAAGACTTCAGGCTTACGTCTAATCAAAGTTTTAAACTGGAATCTGACCGTATTGTTAACTTTATCCCCATGTAAAGGTAAATAATAAGATAAAAATACAAACAACTGTGCTACTTGGCCAGTTACCATAACCGTTATCCTCCTATTAATTTTATAAACAAAAAACGAAATTCATTGTAAACGTACAAATTATCCCAAAAGTTTTAATAAAATAATCCACGAAAAACACCAACATGCATAATAAACAAAATAGCACTTTATCTTCCGTAACTCATACGCTCTCCAAGAAACCGTTCTTCGCACTAACGTAGCGAAGTAACGGGGGGTCTCGCAGTGCTCGCGCGCACAGGTACCATAGATTGGTCATTAAGGTAGAGGTCCAAGGCCTAATTTTTGTATTCTAGGAACTTTTTGAAAATAGGGTTCTGTCCGACTTTTATCGATTTTTCGCCTGTGTGCGTCGGTGTCCCTAATAGAAAGCTCAACCTGGACCAATAGCCCTTTATCGGTACAGGATTTGGCGAACACTTTGACGGCGTGGTCGTGGCGTCTGATTCTCTCATGATGGGTGACGGGGCAGCGTTGCAGGACGTGCGACAGGGTCTCAATACGGTCGCAACCGGCACGGCATTTTTTGGCTTCTGCTGGGACTCGGACGTTGTGGAGTCCTCCGGTGGTAGGCAGCGTGTTAGTTCTGAGCTGCATTGCCAAAACGTAGTCTTTGCCGGTCCATGATGGGGGTGGATCTGTCAGCCATCTGCTTGCGCCCTGATTCCTGGAGTGGTCGGGAAGTCCGGCTCCACTCGCGGCGTTGTTCAGTTTGGAGCGCCAATAGGCTGCCTGTTCATTGCGGCGTCCAAAGGGGACAATGGCGTGCTGTAGTCGTGCCCGAAGGCGGGTGACGTATGGGGCTCGTAGGACTCCAGTCAGTTGGGGATCGCCCTTGGTGGTCAGGCGATCGAGACGTCCCAGAATAATATCAGGGATTCTGGCAGCAAGACAGAAGAGTCCTAGGCCTCCAGATTTATTCTGGGTGTACAGCAACGCGTTTGAGGTTTGGGCTGGCAGATGGAGGAAAGCCTTGACGGTGCGACGAACTGCTTTATCCGCCTGTTGGAGAAGTTTGGCAGTCGTCTTGGGATTCTGCAGGCTGAAAAGAAATTTGGGCAGGATGTAATCTTGCAGCAGAACAAGTTTTTGGCTCGGTTTTAGTGGAGCTCTTTGGAGGTTGTTGAGGGCACCTTGAAGGGAGGTGGTTGATGGTAGGTTGGTGCCCATGAACCCGATTTTGTGGCCCAGGTACTTGAAGGAGGAGTCTGCATCCAGGATTGGAATTGGATCCCCACGGATGAGAAGCCTCGTCTGAGAGGACAGGTACAGCTTCTTCTGTTTGGGGAGGAGCTTGACTACTAAGCCGGAACATTTTTGTGGATTAAGTTCCATCTGGCGGACCTCACAGAAGTTGGTGGTGCGACCTAGCAGGATCTGCAGCTCTCTAGAGGAAGGAGCCAGGAGCAGCAGATCATCAGCATAGGCGAGGCTGTTGACGTTCGTCTCGTTGATTTTGAGGCCAGTGGGTTCAGAGTCAAGCTTGCAGAGCAGCTCGTCTAGTACAAGATTGAAGAGGAGCAGTGAAAGTGGATCACCCTACTTAAATAACTTCGACACCGAAATATCTTTTTAAAACAAATTTTATTTACGTTAACATACAATTTTGGTAAATATGTCTGTTCAAGACGAGATTACAACAGAGAATGAATATGTAAAATGTAATAATTGTCTTTTTAGAATATTATGTTGACTTGACACTTTTCGGAGAATCGCAGGCCTGGGAAAGTGCTGAATTGGCAGGTTCCATGGTAGCCGGTACACATAATTCCTCCCTCCTTAAGCTGTCAAAATAGAGGAGCGATTTTGAGAGGTATCGATTTCTTCAACTTTTCTTAATTTGGCGGAATTTCTTCTAACATACTTGATGAATATTTGCCTCTTCTTTATTAGTACCCAAAGTACTAAAACCAGTAGAAAAAAGGTTAAGGTGCTGCCAAATATTAAACTGTGGATTGGTTCGTTTTTTTCTTTTATCGGTGATAACTGATTGGCTAGGTCTTTGAGACGGTACATTTCTTCAAAATTTATATTGGTGTAATTCGGTGTCTGATATAGTTGAATGGCTTTTATTTTGGCAATTTCGACAGTCGGTAATATTAGTGGTTTTCCTTCTTGCAGAGTTACGTCATGGACAAATTTCTTATTTCCTGCTTGGATGTTACAGGAATTCGGAATCTTGATTAACGTAGGAAGGTCGATTTCCAAATATTGGTCTGATTTACACTGAGAGAAAATTCTTTCTTTCGGTGAGGGTAGGACAAGTATTTCTTCCGGTGTAACTTGTTCGATTATGGACTGTTCGCTTCTTATTTCAAGGATGTGGCAATCACTGGTGGAGGCGCTTTCCATTATTTGGAGAGTGCAGCTGTCTGGTGGGTGGAACTTTTCCATACAGTAGTAGGTTTCTTCCAAAGATGGACAGGTAGTTTCTTCGAACTGGACTTCGTTGTGGTTTCGTGCCAAATAAGGGTATTTGGGGATAAAGACTTTTCCTTTTTGGATAACAGGATATAAATGGAAAAAGGCAAAAGTTTCGGGCTTAATTATAGGTACATGTATAGCGAATATTAATTTGGTTTTTGAAAAGCTTACTTGGGTACCAAAAATTTGATAATAGGACAAAATGTTTTTAAAATTCGGAACTTGATTTTCACTATATATTGTTTTCAAGTAAATAATCATTTGTTGTAATTCAGAGCTGGATATTATTGAATTATGCAAGGTGTTTAATTTAGCAAACATTATGGCGTCTTCTAAATTGTCAATAAAAGTTATTAAATTTTGACAATCGAGATTTATTTGAGATAAGATACCTTGGAAGCTTATATAGCTGTTTATATTGTTTACGTAATTTTGTATTGTTAACTGAAAAATATTTAAGCTACGTTTCAGTTCTTTTTGATTTGAGTTAAGTGTTAATATTGTTTTATTATAATTTTCAATTAAATTTTTCGATAAGGATATTTGTAAATTAAGTTCATTATTTGTATTTTTCTGATTTTGACGTAAGTCAAAGATTGCTTTGTCATAACGTTCTCCATCGTCTGCATCTAAAGTTCCGAAAAGCCATTTATTTGCTTTTCCAACTAAATTTACCAATCCCCTTTTATTGCGTATGTGTGGGTGTAAGTTTTCAAGTTTTTCTTGAGTTGTTTGAATAAGAAACTCCGTGCGTAAAAGAATACTTTCTAACAATCCCTGGTATGATATTGGATTATTAGGTTTTTCTGATATGTTAAAATTGTTTTTTATATTGGAAAAATATTTTTCGAGGTTTTCTAATTGTGTTATTATTTTGTCTAAATCTATATAATGTAAAAATGTGTGCTTAGTATAAATTATTTTTGTCATACCGAGTTGGATAGGTAGGATAGGATTTTTAATAGTTGTTATTTGTATGTCGTTTAGGTCACTGTTGACCGGAAGGATTTGAAGAACCGGAAGTAGTAGGAATATCAGCTTCATTTCTTACCTGTAAAGAGGACTTTTGTTTAACTCTTGGTTTTCTAGCTGAACTTTTATGATATGTTCCTTTTGGAGTTATTATTTTAATTTTACTTTGGCCCTTAATTTCTGATTTTTTAAATTTTGGAAGGTCTTTACTCCTAAATTTCGTTTTTACATACGCTACGTCTTCCTTATTAAAATCAGGGGGTTCTGAACGATTTTCGTTTATTTTGGAAATCATTTTTTCTTTTACTTCCGCATTTCTTTTTTGAATTTTGCTATAAAGTTCTTTAGCTGTTTCTTTGTGATTTTGTACGTAATTGGATACAATTATCTGATCATTAATGTCAAATGGGTCCGTGTTGTTAATATATCCCTTAATTATTTCAAAAGGTGTATATTTTGTCACACTATGTATAGAATTGTTGTAGCCTAAAATTGCTCGTTTGATTAACTGATCAGGGGTAAAATTAGTTTTTTCGTCTTTTAAACACCGATAGTGTTCAATAATGGTAGAGTGAAACCTTTCTACGGGGGAGTTTGAATTACTATTTTTTGGTGTTGTATAGTGTAGCTCTATTTTGTAAATTTTGCAGAAATCTTCAATTTCTTTATTTTTAAACTCTGTTCCCGAGTCTGCAGTAATTTTTTGGGGTAACCCATGATGTAATATAAAATTAAGAAGGTTTTCTATTACAGACGGTCCTGTTACACTTTTTAGGGAATACGCTTGCCCGTATCTAGAAAATGAATCGATTATCGTTAAGTAAGACTCACCCGATATTTTAAATGTGTCAATATGAATATGTTCAAAAGGCCTTGAGCTAGTGGGTGTTAAGTTAAATTTTATTACAGGCGGATTCCTATCATATTTATTTTTTAAGCATATTTCACAGTTATTAACGTGATTTTCTATATCTACTGACATTTTCGGCCAATAATATTTTGCACCAAGGGCCGTTTTCATTTCATTTATACCGCGATGGCAAGTTTTTGTGGTATGATATAATTCCAATTTTTCTTTTTGGTCATTTGAAGTTACAATATCTTGCAAAAATTTTGTACAATGAATAAATTTGTAAGAGGAGTTTTTAAAGAGATTTTGAAGGGTAACGACAAAATTTCGAGTTAAATTGGGGTTTCTAAAATAAATTGCGTAAGTTTTCCTTGGGTCGATAAATTCCTTTAAAATCTGAATAAAATGAGGTGTTACTAATAAACGCGTATTTTCAAATATTTTGTCAGATGTGCATTGAATTTTATCCGTGTCGCCCTCTGTTAGTATTAATTGATTTTTAAAAGTATTGAGAGATTTTTCTGAAATCGGTATATCAAGAATCGGTTCTTCTAAGGAAGTATGTACTGTTTGCGAGTCATCTGTGACGTTTTTATTTTGGGAGGTACTTGGGGGTGCAACTTGAATATTCGAAATTATATTTATTCGGTTTCTTTCAGGTGGGACTTCTAGTACTTCTTCAATGATCGCGTCGTCGATGTCGGGGAGGTCGTCTGGATTGTTTAAATAATTTTCAGTGGTAAGGTCAATGTCTCCGGGGTTATTGTGCGTTGATCGTGTTTCTACCGCATTTAAGTCAATATTTGTGGGGTACCTTGACAAAGCGTCAGCTGCTTGATTGTTTTTTCCTTTTTTATATTGAATGGTGTAATCGAATTCTTCGAGTTTGAGTCGCCATCTGACAAGCCGCGAATTTGGTTCTTTTAATGAAAAAAGCCACTGTAAGGGTTTATGGTCAGAAAAGATCGTGAATTTTCGACCGAATAAATAAGGTCTAAAATACTTGCAACTCCACACGATGGCGAGTAATTCTTTCTCGATAGTTGAATAGTTAATTTCCGCAGGATTTAAAGTTCTAGACGCGTAGCATATCGGGTGACCATTTTGAGATTCCGCTAATTGCATACATCGAAGCATCAGTAGTAACGTCAAATGGTTTTTCAAAATCGGGATAAGCCAACACGGGTTCAGAAATTAAAACGTTTTTGCATGTATTTATGCAGTCTAGAAATTCTTTTGTATGTTCGATCTTTTCGTTCTTTTTTAAACACTGAGTTAATGGTTTGGTTAGTTTAGCAAAGTTTTTGATAAAACGTCGGTAATACCCTAATAATCCTAGAAAAGATTTTATTTCCCTTTGTGTTTTTGGGATCGGAAATTTTTTTATTGCTTCAATTTTTCGCCTATTTGGTTTAATGCCTTCTGGCGTTATTACATGCCCTAAAAATTCTACTTCTTTTCGTAAAAACTCGCACTTATCCAATTGAATTTTGAGATTTGCCTCTTTTAATTTTGAAAATACCGCTTTTATATTTTGAATATGTTCTTGTAACCCGACACTAAAGATAATTATATCGTCCATAAATACCATACAAATTTTATTTTGGAGGTCCTTAAGGACTTCATCCATTACCCTTTGGAAGGTAGAGGGTGCGTTTTTTAACCCGAAGGGCATTCTTAGGTATTCATAGTGCCCATTGTCGACTGTAAAGGCGGTCTTTTCGATCGAATTTTCGTCCATTTCTATCTGATGAAAGCCGCTAGCTAAGTCTAGCGTAGTGAAATATTGGGCTCTACCCAATCGATCCAATATATCGCTAATATTGGGAATCGGGTAACGATCTGAAATAGTTTTATCATTGATTTTTCTGAAATCGCAAACTACACGCCATTTTTGTTTTCCCGACGCGTCTGATTTTTTCGGGACAATCCAAATAGGTGCGGACCATGGACTGCAAGATGGACGAATTATTTGCTTATCTAACATTTCGTTAATTTGTCTTTGCACTTCGTCTTTTAAGGCATACGGGTATCGATAAGATTTGGTATGAATAGGAATTTCGTCAGTAGTCCGTATTGTGTGTTTTATTTTGGATGTGAAACTTAATTTGTCACCGGGTTTTAGGAAAATATCTGAAAATTCTTTACTAAGTTTAACTATGGCTCTTTTTTCTTCCGCGTTCATGTGTTCGGTGCGAATCAAGTTTTCTATTTCACAACTATTTTTATTTGACCAATTTCTGTTATTTTCGCTAAAATTTTCCATAGTATATACCTCATACAAATTTGATTCAAAAGGTTCTACAGGTATAGGTTCAGATAAAGTTACCGAAATAGTTTTTTCGCTATGATTTTGTACTTCTATTGGTGCAAAACCATTTTTTGATGCTGTCAAAATTTGAGGTATAAATAGGTTATTAATTTTGCCTGGTTTTGTTAAGATTTCTCCCTCATAAATAGTAACAGGAATATTTTTTACAATTTTTTCATACGGGCCTACCGAAAATGAAAAATATACATCTGTCGGTTGTCTGTGTTTAAAAGGTATTTGCATGTTTTTCCCTATTAGTTTTTTGTTAATAAGATCAATATTTAAATTCATTTTTATTAAATCAGAAAGTCCTAGAACGCCGTCAAAATAATCGTGGAAATCAAATAAGATAAAATTTATTTCTTCTTTCGTACCAAATTCGGAGAATGCAGGTACTGATGCCTGAAATTGGGTAGTCTGGCATCCCACAGCCGTTTTAATAATATTATCTGATTTATAAATACAATTTGGGTAAAATTTTTCGGCAATAGACGGATTTAGTATTGACCGCGAACTACCAGTATCAATAAGTAATTTAATTTTTGGGTTTTTTATTTCAACATACGGCAGAGCATTATTTGAAGAGATGTTAATTTCTATTAAGGTTACTGGTTTTCGGGGCTCATTTCCTGAAAATTTTCGGAATCTTCCGGCTCGATTTCACCCGAACTTTGATTTATATAAATTTCCGATTGATCGCTATTTTCGAGATTTTCATTGCTATTGTAAAAAGGATGTTCATCATAATAATATGTATCAGTAACCGGATTTAGAGTATTTTGCTCTTCGTTTCGTTCGTATTCGTTTGAGTAAAGTTCCTCGAAAACGAAATGCGGTCTCTGATTTTGTTGATTAGAAAAATTTTGGAAGTTCGATCTTTGTAAATTTTGGTTCCAGTTTCGGTTTGTAGCAACAGTTGGATTTCTCGATGTTGTTGACATCGGAGTTGGTTTTGGGAGTTGCTGGTGAGGGGTTTGGTTTGGTCTAAACACGTTTTGTGGAGGTCCAAACACTTGTCGGTTGGTAGGGAATTTCCGGGTTTGTATTTGTCTTGGTTGTACATTTATTGGTCGATTAGTCCATGCAGGTCTTTGACCAAATTGGGAATTTGTGTAATTTTGTGAATAATGTGGTTGTTGAACTTGTAAATTTTGCAAAAATTGATTCGAAGTAGAATTTGGTGGATTTTGAATGTTATTCGGCCTAAATATGTGTGTATTGTATTTTTGAGGTTGTTTATTTTCATGGTTATTGCCGTAAAGTTTTTCAAAATTTTCATATTCAGTTACATATGCCATAGCGTCTTCTAGTGAAGATGGCCTTTTAAGATACATATTGTTTCTGAGTGTACCACTACAACCCGCAATAAAAGTATTTAATGCCGTTTTTTCGTAGTGATTTATTTGACAAGTTTTTTGAATATCTGATAAAGTTAAATCATTGCTAATACGCTGGAAAACGTTACTTCTTAAAATTTGCACCCTACTTCCGAAATCAATTAAATTTTCATTTTTATTTGGTCTGGTTCGTGTGAGCTCTTGGACTAAACAATCTACATCACGTCTATCAGAAAAACATTGTAAAAGCGCAGCTTTTAATTTATCCCAATCATCTAATTCAACACATCGGCCAACCATATATTCTGCTTTGTCGCATAATTTTTCTTGAATGCATTCAAAAACGTGTTGATTTAGATCACTATCATTAAAAGTTTTATAATTGTTGACTAGGTCATCGCATCTTTTTATAAATCTATTTAAACTATTACTATCTCCGTTATAGGATTTAATATTTTCCATTTTAGATCTAAAAAGATCCCAATTTACTGCTTTAACAGTGGCAGTTGTTTCATTAGTTGCCATTGTTATGTGCTAAATTAAATCAAGTAAATTTAACAGAATAATTTGCAAGATATCTGTTTAAAATAATACTTTTTTCTGTCACTAAGCAAAACACTTTTTTCTGTCACTTTCTCTGCGAGAAATGAAAACTATTTTGTTTTGAATTGATTCTAACCTACTTGTCTTCAATAGACTGCGAGATGAATTTTGTGCTATACACTGCCCTACAACTATCCCTACCAAAGTCCTAATCGAAGGGTTTGGAAAGGGGCGAAAAGGAAAAGGCACTTACTTTGAACGAAGTCGTCGTTTGGTATCTCCTTCCCTTCTCCGATCCTCTGTCAGTCCCTGTGTATTCGGTGCCGGTCGTTTGAGGTTCTTTCAGGATCAGCGCCAAAGGGGTTGAAGCCACCAAGTGATTTAAATGTCCCAAAGATTCGGTAATTTAACCACCGCACTAATCCTACCGACTGCGCCACTTAAATAACTTCGACACCGAAATATCTTTTTAAAACAAATTTTATTTACGTTAAAATACAATTTTGGTAAATATGTCTGTTCAAGACGAGATTACAACAGAGAATGAATATGTAAAATGTAATAATTGTCTTTTTAGAATATTATGTTGACTTGATACTCTTCGGAGAATCGCAGGCCTGGGAAAGTGCTGAATTGGCAGGTTCCATGGTAGCCGGTACACATAATTCCCTGCTTAACTCCTCTTCTTATCTGGATGCCTGGCACTGTGGTTTTGCCGACACTGATGGTTGTGTGGCATCCAGTTAAACCTCCTATAATAAATTTCCTTAGCCTGGCGTCGACGGTGAAGCGCCGCAGGGCACGCTCAATGGAGGAGTGCGGCACGGTGTCGAAGGCTTTCCTCAGATCCAGGGAAGCAATGGAGTAGGGCTTGGTAGAGTCACGGCAGTCCTTGATGGCAGTCTGGAGAATCATGGAGTTGGCCATGGTTCCATCCAGGGAGATGAAGCCTCGCTGGGCAGCATGGAGGGGAAGGGCGGACAGGCGGGCAGCCAGGATTCTGTGTAGGGTCCGCACCAAGATGCTGGCCACTGTGATTGGTCGCCAGGATGAAATGGCAGCCGGGTCGGCGCCGCCTTTTGGGATCAAGGTGGTCCGACAGGCTTTCATGGCGGCAGGCGTAATGCCAGTGAACAGCATCGCGTTGTAGAGGACGGCGAGGTGCTCGACGGGCAGCTTACGCAAATCGGCCGCAGTCATACCATCAGGGCCAGCAGCATTAGAGGCTTTAGGGTCCTTGAGCGTCTTTTTCAGTTCCTGCACGATGACGGGTAGGTATAGATCGCCAATAGGGGCTTTCGTATCTTCTATCAGTTCACCGTCGGGGTTTGGGATGGTGGAAAAGACAGCCTCGTAATGTTCCCTGACTGCATGTGGATCAGGAACCTCGCCTAGTGCACCCGGTTCCAGGCCTTGGGTGATGAGGCCGGCCAGTGATGCCCGATCTTTGGTGAACAGCTCTTGGTAGCGTTTGTACCTGTGGGCACGCTGCTCCCTGGCTGTGGCAACCCGGTTATTTGGTGGTTGGTTCTGGTCGGGTTGGGGCCTCCGTGGGGGCTTGGGCTTCCAGATTAAGCCAAGCATGAGGCTCAGGGTCGGCTCGGCATCATCGGGGCCTTCCAGTAGTTCGGCGATTAGGGCCTTTAGGTGGTCGTCGACGTTGGGTCCGGTGGAGAGAACTTGAAGGTAAGCTCTCACAGGGTCGACTTCTGCTGGTTGGCCTGGAGGTTCGGGTGGGTCATCGCCATCAGGAGTGGGTGGCGATGGTGGAGGTTCTCTGGATGGTGGCCTCCGGGGTGGAGTGTCGGCTGCTTCGGGCGAGACGGGTAATGGGGCCTGGAGGGGACTGCGCGGTGACTCTTGGTGGTTGCTGTCTTCCTCGGATGAGGGAGAGGAGGGGGGACCTGGAGGTGACGCTCTAGCAGTTCGTCTGGTGGAGGGGCCTGCTCGGCTGGTTGATGCCACGGCTGCAAGGGGGGGGGGGGGACGGGTGGCGGGCTTGACGCTCAATGCAGGACCTGGCATCGAGGTATCGTCGGAGTTTCCGGAGATTCCTTATCTTGTCCACAGAGTAGTTGAAGGTCCTTGAGAGGTGGACGTTGATTGGGGAATCTCCATGGTATGCCACCTCGTGTCGGGCGATTTCGAGCACCTCGAGCTGGGAGAAGGTCTCGTTGCGCCGGTTGTCATTGTCCTCGAGTTCCCTTTGGTAGGTGGCCGCATGGGCTTTCCTTACATGTTGCTGCAGCCCGGCGAAGGTTTGGAAGGATCTGCCACAGGTCCTGCAGGTGCTGTCCTTGTGGCAGTAAAGACGCCGGTGCTGCTGCAGGCTATTGGAGTTGGGGAACTGTTTCTTGCAGTCTGGGCATGGGCGTGGGGCGTCCAGGTCTGCCTCGGGGTTGGCTCGGTGGCGTTTGACATGAAGGCCGAGTCCACTTTTGGTTGAGAAGGCCCTTTGGCAGATCGGGCATGGATGGGCATCAGGAGTGTTGTCAGAGTCAGAAGAGGAAGAAGACATCTCTGAAGGTGGCCGGTTGGCTGGGCACTTGGAATTTTCAAGTACCTAGAAAAAATAGCAATAAAATAAATTAAAATATTGCTTGGGTAGCACCAACAGGGCAATCTGAACCGCTAACGGTAGGGGCCTCAGCTTCGAGAGGCGACAGGGGGCGGCCGGGAGGCGTCATGGGAGCCTGGTGAAACGGTAGCAATCTGGAAAGGGTCTTCCAGAGTCAAAAGACGTTCTTCCGTGTGTTTTCACAAGGTCCCTGTAGACGGCCTCGATGTTGAAGACTTCGTGTCGACGCTCGCATGTCCGTTGGACCAGAGGAAGCAGAAGGTCTGGATCGGTTGGCAAACCAGCACGGCGGAGGGCCAGGCGGTCCACGAGGTCCGGAACTGGGAAGGCGACGGATGATCCTCGTGGATGCAGGGTCCTGATTAGGTGGCGCAGGGCTGGGAGAAGGTGTTGTTGGTCCTCCAACCTGGATAGCCGGTAGCAGTCCTCTAGGTCCGTGTAGATGGCCTCAACGATGGTGGGTGGCGTCGCTGCCTGGGATGTGGTGGAGGCATCTGGGGTCCGTGTCCGAGGGTGGATGGCATTGTCATCGGCATCTCCATTGGAAGGGTCGAATCCCAAGACGCTGAGGGCTAGTCCGAAGGTCAGACGGAGAAGGCGCTTCATTCTGCGGCGGAAACTAATGTTATTCCTTAGCCTGGATACCGGGTACTGGAAGGTCCATAGGTCGTCCACCATCCGCTTCGGGAGGGCGTCAACTTGGTCGGGTTCCGATTCGGTGGCGGCCACAGTCGGGTCGGGAACGGCATACTTCATCCTCCATTCGGCAGCTCTCTTAGCATCCCTGGCGAGCGTGGAAGGGGCCTTCTTCTTTTTTGGGACAACTCCCTGGCTGGGTCGAAAGGGCTGGTGTTGTTGGCCCAGGTTTGAGTCCTTAGCGGACTCTCTCCTCGATAAGGGTGCCGGGGGTTGTTCCATTGAAGAGGGATAAAGGGCAAGCGGATAAACAGAAAGAAAGTGACCAATATGAAGTCACAGTTACAGAGACACCCAGTACAGTAAAAAAAAACGATATCGAATATAAAATTGAACTTGAAACTTTAAAGAACTGCTTATATTAAAAAGTAATTAAGTAATTAGGAGCATGCAGTCGTCAACAGTTTATTTTATTGTTTTATTTTTGAAACAATAACAAGGTAATTAAGTGATTAACCGTGAATTGTAAAAAAAACAAAACAAATTGAAATTAGGACAAGTGGCCTCGATATTCAAATGCAAATTAAATATTTTTTATAAGGCCAAAAAAAAAAAAAAAATGGTCCCTAGAATGTAGGGGGTTGGGGATGATGAACAGGGCTAAAAGGGAAATAGTAGCACTGAACAATATTACCAGGAGAAGAGGCATTATCGAAAGGCCCAGGGACGGATGTTATGTGGTGCAAAAAATAAAAGAAAGGAGACGACGGGGTTAATAGGGCCTTAATGGCAATAAGGGGTACAACCCGTCGGTCGGGAGGGCTCATTAAATAAGTGTCGGTTGCATGTCCTATTTGAGAGGGATAAATTTGAATTGGAAGTAATGCGGTATCATAAAATAATAAAAACAAGAAAGAGAAATTTATGGGGCTTAAAACAATATATAAAAAAAAACTGTAACTTAGAGAAAGACGAGGTCCAGATTCTTTATTATGAGAAATGAAATGAATTATTAGTCGAGAGGCTTAGGCTCTTTAAAATATTAAATGAGTTACTAAAAGCCCGTGGACCCTAAGTTAACAGAGCTGAGTTGCTCAATCTCTAGATTATCTAGTCTCTGCCTTATGGGCTACGTCGGCTAGCTCTGCCGCGGAGATTGGGGGGGTAACCAGAACGGTAATAACAGCGCCACCTGTTTTAATACCCTAGGTAAAGCAGAGACTGTAGTGAAAAAGAAAACAGGAAAGCTAGACTAAAAATTGAAACAACATTTACCCTCTTAAAACTGTTAATTTAATAGAAATTAAGCCAACATATGCCTATATACAATTTACAACCCTGAGGGGGTACCGAACAGAGCGTCTAGAACACGGTTATGGAACGCAGTTCTGCTCCAGAGAAAGTGCCTACTCCCCTGACTGTGGCAGCTTTCTGTGCTTTTAAAAGAATGTTTAGTTAGGTTAGATTTGCATAACGTGATGATTAATAATTTAAGTTATGAAGCTAAATAAATGATTAAATTAAGATGCCAAAATCAGTAGGGAATGGCAAAACGCTACATTTATCTAATATTGTGGCGAATGTACAGGTAAGGGAGCAAACAGGCCTCTTTGCTAGCGATTTAAACTAATAAATCTACATGATATCAACTACCAATTAGACTGAACTGCACAGCCTATCAACATTAACAATATCAGAATATTTACAAGAGACTAGGTACTAATTATACACTTGAGGCTCAGGCTACCATGTGAAGTTTAGTGAGTGCGTAAGTGAAGGCCTAGAGCCTTAAGTTATTATACGCGATTGTCACTGATAAAACAGCACAGACATGTCAAACCTGAACTTAGTAGTGGTGTGGTGTCTCAAGTACTTGGGCAGTGAGGCGAGTCGAACCCTGTATCGTATCCTAGCACGCGTAGGGTGTAGGAGCAGCGGTCCTCCTCTACAACGGCTTCAGAAGTTCCATAAGGATGACGGAAAGGAGAAGTCACTGACGAAAGAACAGGAACGAAGTACCAACAGGTGAAAAGAGAATGAAGAAAGAAAAGAGACGTAGAACAGAAGAAAAAGTAAACAAAAAGAGGCCTGCAACAAAAGCAAGCGTTAGGGTATGACGGTCAAATACAAACTAAGGTAGGCAAATTTTAAGATATTATAAACCAAATCTAAGCAACAGTGCAGTAGTCACATAAAACAACAGGTATTTGATAGGAAACTCACCTGAGATCGTGTTTGGCCTCTTTGATCGTACAAGAAAACCTGAACTTTGGGGTTTTGCCCACAAAACTAAAAAAAACTCAATCAACTGATTGTTTTGGCGTAACAAGACATATTACCACCAAAAATTATAGTTTTAGGCCCCAAAATTCAAAATATATCAGCTAAACTGCTGTTAGCTAGCCCGAATGCAACTTTGCAAAAAGCATCTGCCAAAAAAAATGACCAAATCCGACGTCAGAAAACGGCCGTTCGTTTCTGAATGTCAAAGACCTAGGGAATTTCATTTTATTAAATGTGACATCTGACAATTGTTTATTTTATAAACAAAAACAAACAATTTTTAATTAATGGTTTTTAAGGTACTACACTGTAATACAAAACGACTTTAAATTGTTATATCTGCCCATACATTTAATTCTACAGTATATCTTAATACCTATAACAAATTTTTCCTAAATTTTCATTTTTAGGTCTCGATAAACCAAACACAACAAAACTAAATAAGACCTAGCAAGATTTTCAAACGATTAAGACTGTGAGAACTGAGAATTAGCTAATCTAAGGAGATGGAGTCAGATACCAGCAATAATGGTGACTATTGACTGACTAGCTTACGTCTCACTTGAAGAATTATCAGGTAGGTTTTGACTTTGCAACAATAAAGCAGAAAATTTATCAGTTTTAAATTCTCAACCAAACAACTAAACTAAACTTATTTTCTATTTTTAGGGTGGCCTCAGGAAAGATTCTAGAAGACTTGACGATAAGGAAAAGTAGAATAAACTATAAGTTAGTATTTACATTATACTTACAAGAACTAAAATAAACGAAATCATAAGATAAGAGAATATGCTTTATTTCCATTGCCATAATGACAAACTGGTAAGTTTTTCACCTTTATTTACCATATTTTTGGGAAGCAAATTAGAACTGTAACACATCCCCTCTTCCTCAAAAAAAGTTTTTTTTTTCTCTTTAAACCAAAAAAAAACTTGTAGGTACTTATAAATTAGGAAC
The DNA here is from genome assembly GCA_963971165.1 of Philopedon plagiatum. NCBI lineage: Eukaryota > Metazoa > Arthropoda > Insecta > Coleoptera > Curculionidae > Philopedon > Philopedon plagiatum. The sequence continues at coordinate 32,273,831 of OZ020193.1, read as the reverse complement.
TCACAACAAAAGGCAAGGAAATGATTGTAATTGATTAAAATGTACACGGGGGGGTTAAGTGGAATCATCGGGAGGATGAGCCTTTAAATCCTTGGCGTGCCATGCGCCAATATTACGCCCCGAAGGTTCTGAAAGTTCATAGGACCATGGAGATAGAATTCTGGAAATTATGAAAGGTCCAGTAAATTTAGGGGCAAGCTTCGCCGCGAAGTTTCGAGTAGCGTCAGATATTACATAATTCTTCTTCCAAACCTTTTGACCCTGAAGGAAACGTTCAGGCCTACGACGAAGGTCTTCTTAGTTTTCTCGTACGCATGCGTTAACCGTTTTTGAACGTCTAAGAATACCTGCTTAAGTGTATGCGCACGAGTAGCAGCGTCAAACGGCTGGTCAGTAGTCGGTCTGTCATCCACGGGTCGCTCTGTGACTGATATTTCTCGACCAAACATAACGAAGTTTGGTGTTAAGCCGGTTGTCTCGTGAACAGCCGAACGCATCGCCAAAGCAACTTTCGCCAGATAACAGTCCCACTTTTTGTGGTCGGAAGATACATATGAAGAAAGAGTCGTCTTTAATACTCGGTGTACTCTCTCCACAGGATTAGCTTGAGGATGATAGTTTGCTGTATGTCTTAATTCAATGGCATACCTGTCCATTAATTCGCGAAAGATTTTGCTGCGAAATTGGACACCATTGTCCGCAATCAGTTTATTCGGTCGTCCGAAGACAAGAATGACGTGATCTTCCATCCAACGAACTACACTCTGAGCGGTAGCCTGCCTAAGGGGGAAAAACAAGGTGAACTTACTAAAAAGATCATGTACCGACAAGACATAACAATGACCCCTTGATGACCGCGGTAGCGGACCAACCAAATCCACACTAATGACCTGCCAAGGGCGAGAGATAGTAGGTTGTTGACTCAGCATTAGACCTATAGGCGCTTTCTGCTCCGGTTTAGTCTGGAGGCAAACCTCACACCTTTTAATATATTTGCGAACCTCTGCCCGCATTTTCGGCCAATAATAGTTTTGAGCAATACGCGAAAAGGTCTTAAATATGCCTAGATGGCCACAAGTGGGTGGGTCGTGGTTAGCCTTTATAATTTCAGCACGCTTCTCGCGTGGTACAACCACCAACCATTCCGATTGTGGATTAGCTAAGGCGGGGTAAGAATGTTTAGCACGCTTAAACAATCGCCCTCCATCAAGCCACCACATCGAATACTTAGAAGGATATTTCTCTACTTTGAGACACATCTCGCGATACCAACGATCGGTAGATTGGTCATTAACGGCATCAATGATGGGTACAGCCCTAGATAGTGCATCGGGCACCACATTATCTTTACCCTTCCTATGCTCGATGTCAAAATCATATTGCTGCAGCCTGACAGCACAACGAGCGATCCGACCAACCGTATCCTTTATTGAATTCAACCATTTTAAGCTATAGTGATCGGTTATAACTGTGAAATGGGAACCCTCTATATACGGCCGCAACTTTTCAATCGCAAATAGTACAGCAAGACATTCCTTTTCTGTGACACTATACTTCCTCTCTGCTTTTGTGAGGGATCGACTCAGATAGCGAACCACTCGTTCTTCTCCATCCTGTCTCTGCAGAAGCACTGCTCCCAAGCCATAATCAGAAGCATCACACTGAACTAAAAAGGGAATATCGAAATTTGGACATGACAACACAGGGGCTTTAACAAGATGTTCCTTAATCTGGTTGAACGCACTCTCGCACTGTTCATCCCACAGAAATTTGACGTTTTTCCTTGTGAGAGCTGTTAGCGGAGCAACAATCGTAGAGAAATTTGGCACAAATCGTCGGTACCATGACGCAACACCAACTATACGTCTGATTTCCGTTACATTTTTGGGCGTAGGGATTTGCAAAATCGCCTCTACCTTATCAGGGTCCACCAAAAGACCAGACGCATTAACAACATAACCCAGGTATCTGAGTTCAGGTTTACAGAACTGACACTTCTCCTCATTAAGGGTCAAACCCGCGCGCTTAATGCGCTCAATAACCTCACGAAGAACCGTGATGTGCTGGTCAAACGTAGGTGTACAGACAATAACGTCATCGAGATACACAAATACATAGGCCTCGAGATCCACTCCTATCACTCTGTCAATGAGTCTCTGCCATACCGCAGGGGCGTTAGTAAGGCCAAACGGCATTCTAGTAAATTGGTATAGACCACGGCCTGGCACTGTGAAAGCAGTAAGCGGCCTAGATTCCTTGGCAATTGGAATTTGCCAATATGCTGATTTTATATCAAGGGTGGTGAGATATTTGGCATCACGTAATTTGTCGAGCGTAGCGCTTACGTACGGTATGGGATATGCATCGGGAACAGTAACCTTGTTCAATGCACGGTAGTCGGCACAAAATCTCCAACCACCTGACTTCTTCTTCACCAAAACAATCGGCGAAGACCAAGGGGAATTGGAAGGTTCAACAATCCCATCAGTGAGCATCTGCTCTAGCTCGGCATGCACTTGCTTTTGCAATGCAGGCGATAGCGGGTAATAACGCTGCTTAATAGGCGCAGATGTGGTTTGAATAACAAGTTCCACCATATTAGTGCAACCCAGATTGTTATTCATAGTCGCGAATGTCTCAGCAACCAAACGATCCAGAACAGCACGTTGTTCCAGGGAGAGAGAGTCAATTGACTGGATAGCAGCAAGGCCAGCTGATGTAGAAGATCCCTCAGTCGTAAATGTCCACTTTCCGGCATATAAATCCGGTATAAGTCCCATTCGAGACCAAAAGTCGACACCAAGAATAAGAGTATGGTGAAGTTCAGGAACAACTAAGACATCCAATAGTGCCACTCGATCGCGTAATTGGATCGGCAGAGATACCGTCCCAATACTTTTGCAAGTACTACCATTCGCAACTGTACACTCAGTCTTGGTTGAAACATTAAGGTGACAAAGACCCTTAAGTATTTCCCAACCAGAATATCCTATAATCGTCCTAGAAGATCCACTATCTAACAGTCCAAGAATAGATTTACCATAGATCATAACGTCAAGGTAGGGTCGTTCATCATTCTTAGCATGAGCCAGAATAAAATCCAAAATAATATTATTTTTGGCCAGGACCTTAGATTCTAGCAGGAAAGGCGGTTGGCCTATTGCCCTCCTGCAGTGTCGTTTTTTGTACACTGAGGACAAAACTTAGTCGTTACGTCATCATGACCACATCTATAACAGAATCGACGCTTCGGCTGAGCGCACTGCCGAAAACAATGACCTGTTCTCTTGCAGTTCCAACAAAGAGTCGACTGAGAAGGCGTGGCCAATGCGTCAACATTCGGTGAGTCGGACTGCGACTCAAGGCCAAAATCATCAATCGCTGACAATGAATTGGATGGGGCTTTCCTATAACCAAGTTCTGGTTCCAACAAATGCCGATGATTGGTAGGAGGTGGCTGAAACCGTTGGACTCGCGTCTCAGTTTCCTCAATAGCTCTACTGAGGCGTATTAAATCTTGCATCGATCTTACTTCACACGTGGCGAGGCCACTTTGAATGTAAGGTAAGAGATTACGTCTTATAATTTGAATTTTTGCCTGGTCCGAGGGAGGATCAGACAGTTTGCGGAACAAATTCTCCATGGCAACCACAAAGGTGAGTACTCGTTCTTGAGCACCTTGGGTTCTCCTACGGATTTCGTCCCAAAGAGAATAATTGTAGTCGTATGGCTGAAAAGCTTCTCGCAATTGCATGACCAAGTCATCCCAACTACTGAAAGAGCAAGTTCTGTACCATAAAAGTGCATCGTCCGTAAAAATCTCCGGAGCAGACCGTACGAGTTGCTCCTTGGAGACTCCTCGTGACAAGCGGACTTCTTCAACACGCTCTACAAAATCGTTAACGCTAGTTCGCCCGTTATATTTAACGTTCCAGCGACTCGCATCGAAAAATCGGTTTGATTCTGAATAAGAATTTCCGCGCAATGGGGAAAATTGAAAATTGTCAAGCATATTTGCCAAGTTGACATAGGGATTAGAATATGACAATTGTTCATCGTTCCTAACCGAATCCACATTCGGAATACGGGAGAAATTGTCTTCGTCTGAAAATCTGACGTGTGAGTTACGTCTCGTGGGAGACGACGCACGAACGGCTCGAGGTAAGACGTATTCCGGAAGTGACCTATTAACGTTACCCGTCTGAAAACTATCCGTATTAGTTTTACTATAGTTTTGCGGTAACGATTCCGAGAAATAATTTCGACGATTCATATCTACGCGTGGAAAGTTGCGTGAAGCTAAAGTATTTTGTATGCCTCTTCCTAAATAATTTGATTCCGAACGCATAGGTTCATCCTTCGGAACGGAACTGTACTCAGGTGGTACGCGGTGGGACGGCAATGGAACGGCATGAGCCGGTAAAGAAAAATCTCTAGCGGTCTCTACTGGGAATTGTTCAGAAGGACGAATGTTATTCGACCGACCGGTAACGGTTGGGACATTCGAAGTTTCTGACTCTCCAAGGAACATGGGAGGGGGAGCACTAATAATCCTTCGATTATTATGCGGTTTGTGACGAATACCCGTGTCAGTATTGATTGATTGTTCATTCGTAGATGTTGGGGGATTAAGACGAATGTTCGACAGAATGTTCACGCGCGCCGAGGTCGTGGTAGGAGGAACATCGTCGTCAATGCGCACTAGGTCGTATGAAACAGAAGGTCCACTCTGATTAAACGGTGGATCCATTTCTGTCTGAACAGCAGATGTGTTTTGAGGTATCTCTTGATCAATCAACGAAACTTGTTCGACACGATTGGAGGACATCGACGGGCCGCCACGAGCTTCCGAGCGCAATAATTCCGAGACAGGTAAGTTAGCATACGTCGAATTTAGATCGGTAATATACCGTGAACAAAGAACGGTTAGATCTTTCAGAATATCAGTATCTATTCTGTCCTGACAATGTATACGACTCAGCCTAAGCTGTATTTGTTGAAGACGTGAATAAATTCGATCATACTCATTTTCACGATTCGCGTGGTTAAATGCCACAATGTCACCGCCGAGTTGAAAGAGTTTAGCTCTACACGTGCATAATTCTGTTACCACGTCCTGGTTTGTAGAAGTTGGTGCCATCACCAATCCTTCACGCTCCATACGGAAAACATCCCGAACTGAGACACGCTTTTCCGTAACCGTACGCGGAATTGGCAGACCACGGATTTTCAGTTCATAGTCAAGGTCATCACCTGCTAACCGATTGATTTCCATTTTTAACGAGTTTTATTATTAGATATAATATACGCAACAAAAAAAAAACTACAGAGACGTATTAGCTTTAACACTGCCTGCAGCAATCGTTAAACCTGACCACTCTTCCCTATGTGATGACAGGAAACAAGAAAAAATATAAATATACACTATATATACGGTAATGTATCCGTATGTGAAGACAGGAAAAAAAAATAAAAATATTCACTGAGTATATACGGTAATGTATGCTTAATCTATACCCAAAGATCAAAAAAAAAATACTATGTCACTTTAGTAGTTAAGATGTATGTCACCAAGTGACATACAACCCCGACCCCTACCAAAAAAAAACAAAAAAAAAATAGGTTATCGTGGGATAACAACCCACACAAGGCCAAAATGTAACGACAAAAAAAAAACTCACAATCAGGTGTCTCACACCATAAAAAAAAATCAGAAGAAAAATACTTTTTAGCCAAGTATTTAAAACTAAGAACGTACTTCAGAAATCGCGATATTTTCGCGGTAGTACTTAACGTTTACTTAAGGTATCTTTATGATGTCTTGAAGCTGCCTCTACTACCAAAGCACCACCATAATGAAAATAAATGTCAGGTAAGTTTATAGTAAAAGACTCAACAATGAATAGTATAAGACCTGTATGTTCAACTAAGTATAAGACTTACTAACTTTACTAAAATATATAAACTTTTAGTATTTACCAAAATTTTGTTGATGTGTCTTGCACATACCAACACCAAAATTACTTGAAAATCGACAACAATATCGGTAAATGTTCGATACGTTATATCCAAGAGAAAACGTTTATACCAAAATATTCTTTATAACAATCATTATTCCGAACGTACTGTCGGATGCACTCACTTTGTACTTCTTATAACATGACAAAAATGTAACTTAAAGGTAACAGCAAAAACAATACCGTTGCGCACTTTTCTGGAGCATAACCTTAATAAAATACTATTAAAGAAAGCAACATATACTTTAATACCCGTTGAAAGGCGCCATTTGTAACTTGGAGAAAGACGAGGTCCAGATTCTTTATTATGAGAAATGAAATGAATTATTAGTCGAGAGGCTTAGGCTCTTTAAAATATTAAATGAGTTACTAAAAGCCCGTGGACCCTAAGTTAACAGAGCTGAGTTGCTCAATCTCTAGATTATCTAGTCTCTGCCTTATGGGCTACGTCGGCTAGCTCTGCCGCGGAGATTGGGGGGGTAACCAGAACGGTAATAACAGCGCCACCTGTTTTAATACCCTAGGTAAAGCAGAGACTGTAGTGAAAAAGAAAACAGGAAAGCTAGACTAAAAATTGAAACAACATTTACCCTCTTAAAACTGTTAATTTAATAGAAATTAAGCCAACATATGCCTATATACAATTTACAACCCTGAGGGGGTACCGAACAGAGCGTCTAGAACACGGTTATGGAACGCAGTTCTGCTCCAGAGAAAGTGCCTACTCCCCTGACTGTGGCAGCTTTCTGTGCTTTTAAAAGAATGTTTAGTTAGGTTAGATTTGCATAACGTGATGATTAATAATTTAAGTTATGAAGCTAAATAAATGATTAAATTAAGATGCCAAAATCAGTAGGGAATGGCAAAACGCTACATTTATCTAATATTGTGGCGAATGTACAGGTAAGGGAGCAAACAGGCCTCTTTGCTAGCGATTTAAACTAATAAATCTACATGATATCAACTACCAATTAGACTGAACTGCACAGCCTATCAACATTAACAATATCAGAATATTTACAAGAGACTAGGTACTAATTATACACTTGAGGCTCAGGCTACCATGTGAAGTTTAGTGAGTGCGTAAGTGAAGGCCTAGAGCCTTAAGTTATTATACGCGATTGTCACTGATAAAACAGCACAGACATGTCAAACCTGAACTTAGTAGTGGTGTGGTGTCTCAAGTACTTGGGCAGTGAGGCGAGTCGAACCCTGTATCGTATCCTAGCACGCGTAGGGTGTAGGAGCAGCGGTCCTCCTCTACAACGGCTTCAGAAGTTCCATAAGGATGACGGAAAGGAGAAGTCACTGACGAAAGAACAGGAACGAAGTACCAACAGGTGAAAAGAGAATGAAGAAAGAAAAGAGACGTAGAACAGAAGAAAAAGTAAACAAAAAGAGGCCTGCAACAAAAGCAAGCGTTAGGGTATGACGGTCAAATACAAACTAAGGTAGGCAAATTTTAAGATATTATAAACCAAATCTAAGCAACAGTGCAGTAGTCACATAAAACAACAGGTATTTGATAGGAAACTCACCTGAGATCGTGTTTGGCCTCTTTGATCGTACAAGAAAACCTGAACTTTGGGGTTTTGCCCACAAAACTAAAAAAAACTCAATCAACTGATTGTTTTGGCGTAACAAGACATATTACCACCAAAAATTATAGTTTTAGGCCCCAAAATTCAAAATATATCAGCTAAACTGCTGTTAGCTAGCCCGAATGCAACTTTGCAAAAAGCATCTGCCAAAAAAAATGACCAAATCCGACGTCAGAAAACGGCCGTTCGTTTCTGAATGTCAAAGACCTAGGGAATTTCATTTTATTAAATGTGACATCTGACAATTGTTTATTTTATAAACAAAAACAAACAATTTTTAATTAATGGTTTTTAAGGTACTACACTGTAATACAAAACGACTTTAAATTGTTATATCTGCCCATACATTTAATTCTACAGTATATCTTAATACCTATAACAAATTTTTCCTAAATTTTCATTTTTAGGTCTCGATAAACCAAACACAACAAAACTAAATAAGACCTAGCAAGATTTTCAAACGATTAAGACTGTGAGAACTGAGAATTAGCTAATCTAAGGAGATGGAGTCAGATACCAGCAATAATGGTGACTATTGACTGACTAGCTTACGTCTCACTTGAAGAATTATCAGGTAGGTTTTGACTTTGCAACAATAAAGCAGAAAATTTATCAGTTTTAAATTCTCAACCAAACAACTAAACTAAACTTATTTTCTATTTTTAGGGTGGCCTCAGGAAAGATTCTAGAAGACTTGACGATAAGGAAAAGTAGAATAAACTATAAGTTAGTATTTACATTATACTTACAAGAACTAAAATAAACGAAATCATAAGATAAGAGAATATGCTTTATTTCCATTGCCATAATGACAAACTGGTAAGTTTTTCACCTTTATTTACCATATTTTTGGGAAGCAAATTAGAACTGTAACAAAACTACTGCAAAAGCAATTGAAAAATTTTGATAAAAAAAGGCGAACGAGAAGAACAAAAGTTCCTCTACGTTCGCCAATGTACGGACTTGCGTGTACTGGTAAAAAAACATCACAGAAGGCGTTTAAAAACACAAAACACCCCCAAACACAACCCCCCCGGCACCGTCGACACGCATTAGCAATGCATTTGGCAACCAAAACACACGCTAAGGGTAGCACTCGATTTTAACAAGCACCACGGTGGATGCCAACGCGATACTTGGTGAATGCAAATTTTATGATAGCAGACGGAGCGCGCAGCACAACCGTTCGCTACGACGGTCAAGATATATATGCGCATATAACATATATCGACAATAAAGTTTATTAGCCAACTTTTTCCTTGTAATAACTTAAAGTCATCTGACAAAATTTCCTTTACGTCACACTCAGCTTGGCTAAAATGAGCTATTGTAAACTTTTTTTCTTCTCTTGGGATGTAATATTTTACGTCGTTAACCAGACCGTTTCCTAAATATGATATTTCTTTATTTGTTTGCCATTTGCATGGTACTACTGACAGATACACCTTCGACAAATATGGCAGCACATAAGTCATAAAAAACAGAGTTCAGTTTTGGCTCAATTCCTCCCCATAGTGATTTGTTCCTGTAAATCCTTGTTATATGTAGTCCCTTTTTTGAATAGATTGTAAAATCGCACCATCGTCTGTCGGTAACTTCCAAAAGACACTGAATTTGTAAATAATAGTCACTGCGAATTTTAAGATTTCCATTCTTGTCACAGTACGGGAGTTTTTCTAAGGAGCATGCTGCCAGTGGGTCCAAATTTTTTATTGTGTATGGACATTTTATCTCGACTATTCTTTCTTCTCCGACTAGGCCATCCGGAGAACCGGCAATAAACTGCTTCTTGTTATGAATCCACAACCCAGATGACCTACATGCGTTTCTCGTTTTATTTTGGTAGTCTTCCAATTCGATATTTTCGATAATTATACCGTATTTTACCGAAGGTAGATTTTCAATGCATGGTGGATTAATTATTTCTTCTGCCAATTTAATTAGCTTAGTCTCTGCAGTTGCTTTAACTATCTTTTCAATAATGGAGGCTGTTATTCTTTTCCGTCTTTCTTGTCTCCATTTGTCGTTTGATCTTTGGCCTGTTGTGTCCATTTCCAATTTTTGAATTTCTTCTTTGCTTAAATTATACTTTTCTTTTAAGTAAGCTTCGCACGATTTAACAACATCAGGCAAATTGACTTCCCTTTTAACTTCGCGTTCTCTGGTGTTCTTTTCATATTTAGCCGAACTGTTATTTTTCACACAATCTTTGCACGTAAATAATTCTACAGCAAATGAAGATATTTTAGCGCACGTTTGATGTGTCTATTGGTTACAAATGTCACACTGGATCCAATCGATTAATTCTTTTAGATTTTCGTCATCATATTTATTGCAGTATGAACACAAAATATCTTCATATTTTATTTCAAACGGACCCGTGGAAGGTAAATTCTTCTTTAGGGGCATTCTGCTTCCTTCCAAAACTTTTGCTAATGAGTTTCCTGGAAAATGGTTAGGTTTTCTTGCCGTTTGCTTCTTTCTCCACTTTTCTTGCGAAAGAATTCCCTTGTCATTTTTGTTTAATACTACACATTGTTCAGTTTTCTGTAATACTACATTTTGTTTCGCGCATCTGGTGTTTTTGATTTCGAAGGTTATTTCTTTGGCTATAGCCAGCACATATTTTCTATTTAGTCTAAGAACACAACTGCATTTTTGATTCACTTGATTGTTGTTAATATCTTCTTTCACTAACTTAAACCACCTTAAACTTACTTAAACGTTTATTTTTTGTCAGAAGTATAGTCCACATTGGTAAGTACGGAATATATTTTTTGAATATGTTTTTTGATTTGGATTAATCATTACTAATTATTATCTTAGATATTAATCTTTTTAAATATATGTAAAATGAGTTTGATTCACCTTTCGCATTCGAAGAAGAGGGAGTAAAGCGGTTGGTTTCTGGTCCAGAATTTCCACTTAGATTTCTAAATTCAGATTGGTCAGGAGTTTTTTTTTAATATCTGCGATATTGTATGCAACGCCTCTTTGGATCTTTCAGTTCCAAATTTGGAATTTAACAGCACAAAAAAATGTTCAAACCAAAAACAAAAATCCGACCGCGAAGTAATGGTATAGGCAACAGCGATAATATCTTTTACTACTTGTCTTGATTCGTCATCACTGAAATTATTATCCACATCTGAAGACATTAATTTGAATACATGAAAACAACACAGCTGAATTTTAATAATATGCGGAAAATTATGTGCATCAACAATATTATCAAAAGATATTTGAATGTATTCATTAAGTTGTAAATTATTCCAGGCTAGACAGGCAGCATTAATAAGTGCAAAACTAAAATCGACAACTACTACGTTAAAAACGGGCCACTTTTTTATTTCTGCTAAGCAAAAGCATTTAAATCTAAAAAGCCAAGTTGCAATTGAACTAGCATCGTGATTTTCAGAAACCATTTCTATCACTGGACCTATGCGATTGTTCTGATTTACTTGTACAACGCCAGCGTAATAATAAACCCGCTTAGACGCTTCATAAGGTTTTCAAATAATACTGCCAGTAGCCTCCAAATGCAAAACTGGGTCATCCGAACGTCTTTGTAGTATACTAATTTGTTCTTTGCTGTAAATGTAAGCAAAAATATGGCATGCCAACACATTTGATATACTCGTGGTGTACCTTTCGCATTTTTACCAGATCCAAAAAATCATCTTTATCTCTATCATTCGAAGCCATTTTCTCTGATCTAAGTTTCCTGTAAACGGCATCAGATTTTATTTGATCATAGTTACCTTTTTCTAAAGAATCTGTATTAAACGATAATTCATCATTCTGCCTTGTTGCAGAGGTTTTTGGTAAATCATTTTATTACCAATATATTTTCTTTCGTCGCCTCTCAATTGAGACGTTGTGTTCTATATGATTGAAATCTTTTGAAGAGCTACATATGTCAAGATCAATATAATCATCTTGTTTGGATACATTTTTGGCCGTAATAATAAATGATTTACATGCCCTATGAATACAATATGCGTAAATTTTTAAACTGCCTGATAATTTTAAATATCTGTGATGTTTAAAGTATAAACGACAGGTATTATTAACCGTTTTAAGTTTATTATTTATTAAAAGAGAATAACGACCTCTAATTAATTTATTATTTGAGCAAATATAATTAAATTAATTTTTGCACATCTTAATAGAGCCCTCGTAAAAATTACAGGTTAAAAAGGAAGGCCTTTTGAGGCTACTGTCTTTCAAATTTCTTGTTCCACTAGGCAAAATTTTGTTACTATTTTCATACGTAGAATCTGAAGGATTATCAGTTCCATCCAACGGACTCACAGATTGTTTACTGTAAAGTTTCGGTTCACTTTCATTAACTTCTAGCGAACCAAGTTCAATATTGTCGTACATTGGAGTACTTAGGGTATCTTCCTTGTTATTTTGGTTTATATATTTAATATCTTGAAATTTATTTTCCAAACAATAATTTAAAGCATTTTCATTTACCTTTTCGAGCGCTGCCGAATCGAATGCGACTTCGATTTGATCCAACATTAAATCGTTTTTATTTACCTTTTCGTCAGCTAGTTCCTCAACACAGTGCATTTGCACACCATTTTCGTTTATCTTCTTGACTGATGGTGTACCTGACGAAAAAGTTTCATCGAACGGACTCACAGATTGTTCAGGGGAAAGTTTCAGTTTACTTTCGTTAGCTTCTGGCGAACTAAGTCCAGTACTGTCGTATGGTGTAGTAGTTAGGGTACCTTTATTGTTATTTTCGTTTTCATATGCAATATGTTGACGTTTATTTTCCAGGCAACAATTTGAAGTATTTTCACTCATCCTTTCATGCGCTGCCGACTCAAATGCAAAAGGGATGTCGACTCGGTCCAATATTGAAACATTATTATTTATCTTTTCGTCCACTGGTTCGTTAACACGATATAGATGAACATTATTTTCCTTAATCTTTTTGATGACTGGTAAATCAGATAGGTAAGATTCGTCTAATTCTAAATCATCATCGTTTATTTTACGAAGGTTCCTCAGAACCATTTTTCGGTACTTATTAGAATTCTTTTTGGTGTTTTTTAGTTTAAATATTTTACAAATATCAGGAAAAACATTTTTCCACGTTGCAATTTTTTTCAAATTTTCAGCGCGTAATCCCTGATCCTTGATAAAATTAACAATGTCACACGACACACCAGGGAATGCATCATTTAAGGGATTTCCTTGTATTTTTAATAATGCTCTAAAGTTATGTTTGTTTCTCCTTATTCCCATAACAATTGCGAAACGAAGTTTGGGACATGTAGACCCATAAAATATCTTAGCTGCATTACGAATTATGGTACTGCTTGCGGTGAGTTGTGTAAGTTCACTGTAGCACAGTAGAAAGTTATTAAAATACTGAGCTAACAGACCTAAATCAATTTTCGATTTCGGGGCCATTGCAGCTGTTGGATATTTTCAGCAATGCCAATGTTCAAAGAAGAAAGTAAAGAACCTAACGATAAAGTAGCCTTAAACGCAGTAACTACTTTAAAACTACTAATTAAAATATGTAGTACATAAAATCACTTAAATTTGTCACCAGCAATTTCAAAATGATCAATAAAATTTTACTGAACAAATAACAGATTCATTTACACCAACAATAAACTAATGAGAGTTATAGCAACAAAAAACAATAACCGATCAATAACTCAGAACGACTTATATCAGAAAGCTATTTGCAGAACTATTTTGCCGAACGCGTTTGGTGCAGACCGAAATATTACTTGTTATAGACCGTGAAGCGGTCTATATACCCCCGCCACCGTATACAGACAAGACAAGTAGAAGCAGTAAGCACTCTCGCTCAAGGCCAGTGTTGCCAGGTAAAAAAAATAGAAATCACCAGAACATGACGTATAAAATCACCAGATTTGAAAAAAAATCACCAGATTTGAAAAAAAATCACCAAATTTGAAAAAAAAATTACCAGAAATTTTAAAAATTCGTTTTAATCGCATAATTGAATAAAAGAAAGATACGAAAATAAAGATTTCATATAATTGAAAGTTTTAATTATGACAATAAAAGAGACATCAATAAAATTTTGTATTCCTCGAGTGAAAATATATTTCTTGACATAATGGAGGATAAATCAATTATTATTTACATATTCGCCATTGTGTCAAGATTACTTAAATTATTGTTTTTTCCAAAAGGCATGACCTGCTATTTTTAATCTTGAAAATATGTATGCATTTCGCATAAAATCAAGCACAAAAAATTGGTAGTAGATCTTTTATTAACACTTGTAACAAAACACAGATTTGTTACCTATAAATAATTTAACATAAACAGGAAAACAAGTATAAGTTATATGATCGTGTCATGTCAAAAGTATTTTAATCAGTAAAGTTTTATAGTAGGTATATTATGTCTAACTACATAAAACATAATAAAAGCAGAAACTATAAATTATGTATAAATATTATTATTATGTTTTGATATTATTTCTTTTGAAATATTAAAATCGTAACAGCTTTTTGATCCCACAAGTCTTTTAGTATGTAATATGCCACTTAATGTAACTTCTCCAAGCCTATTTCTTAGTTTAGTTTTATTTAAATTGATTGCACTAAAAACTCTTTCAACGCATGCGCTGCTATGCGGTAGAACAAGTAGTGATTTTACAAACCTGGCTAGTTCAGGAAACATTTCGCTTCCATCCCCTTTTTGGGATGAACAAACTTCTTTCCAAAAGTCTACAGCATCCATAGTGAAAACTATATCAAAATTTTTTAAAAGTCTATATTCTCGATCAAGTTTATTTAAATCAGTAACTATATCTGGAAATTTTTCTGCTATATTAGCGAGACTATCTATACTGGAAATATTTGAAGGGTTTAAAAAGCGAAGTAATTTTAAAATTTCCATATCTCGAGCATTCAGTGGAAACCTTGTAAATAACTGGTGAGCCGCTTCCACGTAAAAGTCCAAGCATTTTACATTAAAGGAGTGTTTCTGACGGTCACTTAATATATTTTGCTCGAACGCTAATGCTACTTTAGGTCCCACGTAAATTTTTTCAAGTGGAAGATAGTTTGATGGATTTCGATATTGTAGTTTTGTCAAATCTGTATTTAAATATTCGGGTTTTATGTAGTAACTTAGTATTAATTTATAAGCGGCAATAATTTTTGGGTATAAATAATAAATTTTTGGCTTTTCCGATTGAAATTCTAGATTTAAACTATTAAAAGTTGGCAACACATATTCTAAAAACTGTAAGTACAATTTAGTCGTTGGATCAGAGAGCATATCATTAATTTCGGTGGCACCAAGGACTGATTTGTCGAACACCTCACTTCTAAAATAAAGCTTAAGCGCTTCGTATTGTTCAAGAATTCTAACTACAGCCGTATTCAATGACAGCCATCTGGTTTGTGAAGGGTGTAAGAGTTTATGTGGCTTTATATTTACAAATGTCTGGAATGCTTTAAATTCTGATTGTCGCTTAAAACTATGCTGCATATAACTATAAATATTTCGAACAAATTTTTCTACGGAACTCGGTATTTTTTCACACGCATAGGAAGCACATAATGCCAACGAGTGACAAATACATTTCATAATAAACAGATTAGGAACGTCTCTTAAAAGAAGTGTTTTTAGAGAATTGTTTCTTCCCATCATGTTATTGGCCCCATCTGCGGCAAAACCAACAAGATTTTTTTTGTAGGGTATCTCATATTTATTGAAAAAATTTACAATTACGTTGTATAAGTTTTCAGAGCTCGCATCAGTAACTGAAATTAATGCAAGAAATTCATCCCTTATTTTAAAATTATCATTGAAGCGAACAGCCATTGATAAATTTTTTACCGCCGAATTATCCGTAGACTCGTCTACTAATAAAGAAAACTTATCAATTTTAAGTTTTTCTATCAATGTTTCAAAACTTGCTTTCCCTGTTACATTATTGATGATCGCGGTACATTTCGTTCTACTGCATGACATTTTGGAAATTTGGCTTGGATTCATCCCAGAACCAGATATAGTTTTAATTAACTCCGTGAGGTGATCAGCTACATTAATAGGCACATTATGTTCAGCAATGAAGCTGGCAATTCTAATTTCATTTTCTTGTACAGTTTTATCATCAGACATTTTAACAAATGATTTTAATAATGTTGGTTGTTTTTTTGAGGCGTCAATTTTGTTTTTGTGTTTTTGTGAATTGCTATGCTTCCTTACTGCAGCGATACCACCAATAAAATCTTTATCACATGCTATACATTTAAAGTGGGTGTTACCCTTATTACTTTTTTGAATCCAGTGCTTATATTTTTCATGTTGTTCCCAAGATGAATTATATTTATGTGCATAACATTTTTTCTTGGAGAGGGGGGGATGTTCTTCAACTGAACCATGCTCCGATGAATCTGACGATGAAGACTTCGTCATATTCGTATCCAGTTGAGACGATACTATACCAGCAGATATACTTGAACTACTTGAGTGAATAGTTGCTGGATGCTCCCTCGATAAAGGTGGAGGCACGGAATCAACTTTTTTTTGACCGACAATCAAAAATCTTTCCATCTTTAACTATAAAAGTAAAAAAAACAATGACTGAGTTTTTTGTAATTAACATTTAAAACTATATCGATTTAAATGAACAAAAGTATATAACTTACTGTTTCATTGCCAAACGAGCACCTGCAGTTTTGATCAAGCTTAAGCGTCTAATATTTAAAAAAAATATTAGCGATATCGCACCGCGAATCGCCATAAGACTTGACAGAAAATTGGCGCTACAAAAATATTCAACGGCAACTCTGAAAGTCACTATATAATGTCAAAATCGAAAGAAAACAGAAATCTAAATTATCGACAGGATGCCTGGACGCATAAAAGTAATCTCCAATGTCATTATGGGATTCTGAGCCTTAAACAGTAGATGAATGCGCGGGTTTTTAAAACGACCAAGATACAGATCAATGCTTGGGTTAGTTCCGAAAATGTCATTTATAATAAAAATGTCTTCTTTTTCAGAATTACTTAAAAAATCACCAGAAAATGGCCTTTTGGTAAAAGTTTTTCAGCAATCACCAGATTTATTCTAAAATCACCAGATCTGGTGAAATTTCACCAGACCTGGCAACACTGCTCAAGGCCTAATCCGACCTGCCGTGGTTCGGCCCGCACCCCGCCGGCCGTGCTTCTAGCAGGGTGTTGGTGTAGGTTAACAATATACAGTGTCTCAGGTCGAAGCTGGTCATCGCAAAGGAAATATTTTCAGTGCGTTTTACACAGTGGATCTTTAAAAACTATTATTTTGCAAAGCGTAGATATTCGATTTTTATTTTGTTATTTGTATCAGTTGTGTTTCTTTTGTTATTTGTAGTCGTCGTGTTAAAATGTCTCGTATAACATACTATTCCATTGATGGGTGTTATACTAAAATATGTACAGGACTTCCATTCTCCGCTTTGCTAATAAGACTCAAAAAATGCCTAAACAAAATCCTAAGATTAAAATTTTGCGAAACTTATAACTACATAGACAATCATGCATTAATATTTCTCATTAATTAAAACTAAGTCGTTTCTTAAGTAGTACATAGTAGAAACAGGTTTATTTAATTAATTTTATTAAAAAATCAAAATAGTTTTCTTCACCTAATAAACCAATATAAATATTTTATACCTATATGTAAGTATTTGTAGTGTATTTAGATTTTTTTGTATTAAAACCGTATTACATGTAGAGTCGGTCAAAAAAGTCTCCATACACTACCTTTTTTTTTCAATATTTATTTGGTTTGCCTCCTTATTCAAACTTAACTATCAGTACCTTTCAGGTAAGTATCGACAATCTCCTTACGAGTAATTAAAACAAAAATAATGTAATTTGACACGCTTTATTTGAACATTAGAAAATTAAATGGTATTGGCAACGAAAAATCACATCAAAAAAGTCTCCATACACTGATATATATCTAAGGTTAATTTGCAACGTTTTAAACTTCAATATTTTGTACAATTGCCATTTGCTCTAATGATGGCCTCAAGCCGTTTTGGTAAACTTAGTACAAGCTTTCTTGTCACTTCTGGTGGAATATTCTCCCACTCTTCTCTTATTCGAGTTTTAAATTCCTCTTTATTTCTAACCTGGTGTTTCCTAACGCGACGCTTTAATTCTTCCCACAAGTGTTCTATAGGGTTAATGTCTGGTGATTGCGGTGGTGTATGCAGTTGTTGGCGGACATTATGGATCATCCATTCACGCACAAGCCTAGCTGTGTGCTTAGGGTCGTTGTCTTGTTGGAATAAATGGCGGCCATCAAGTTCAAGTTTCTGAACACTTGGGTTTAAGTTGTTCCTCAAAATGTTTAAATAGACATGCTGATCCATAATTCCGTCAATGAATGCTAAATTGCCTACCCCATTGGCTGACATGCACCCCCATAATAAAACGTTACCTCCTCCTTGCTTAACTGTCGGACACACATTTTCAATTTTTAAAGCAGTATTTTTTTCCGCCAAACTTTATCACGGCCGTCCGATCCAAAAAGGTTAATTTTTGTTACGTCGCTGAAAATAACAGTTTCCCAAAACTCCCCAGTCTTGTTCGCATGTTCTCGGGCAAATTCCAAACGCTTTTTGCGATTCTTCTCGGAAATTAAAGATTTCCTTCTGGCAACACGTCCGTTATAACCAGCCCGATGTAAACAGTTTCTAATGGTTTGAGCGCTAACATTTTTCGAGAACTCTTCCTTGATTTCTTGTGCAACTTGTGGGGCACTTACTTTAGAATTGATTCTAATTTTCTCACAACACTAGACTCCTCTCGCGCAGTTAGCTTTCTAGGACGACCAGAGCGTGGCCGCACTTTATAACAACCTGTGGATTTATACTAATTTATTATGTACTGCAGAGTCGCATGTGATTTACCAATTATTTTACCGATTTTTCTAAAGGACTTTTTCTCTTTCCATAAATCTATTATGATTTTTCTAACAGGAATTGGAATTTCACAGTTCTTGTCACTCATTTTGCTTCAACTACAGGCAAAACAGACTTAAAACTGGCGTGAGTAACAAACTAGATTTATTTGTTTTACCCGAAGTTTGACAGATGCCGACTTGATAAAATATTTTATTATTTATGGCACTGTACAGCTTTTTCTTGTAATGTATGGAGACTTTTTTGATGTGATTGTTCGTTGCCAATACTGTTTCATTTTCTAATCTTCAAGCAAGGCTTGTCAAATTATATTCTTTTTATTGCAATTACTCCTGAGAAGATTGTCGATACTTACCTGAAAGGTAACTGATAGTTAAGTTTGAATAAGAAGGCAAACCAAATAAATATTGAAAAAAAAAGTAGTGTATGGAGACTTTTTTGACTGACTGTATGAATTAGAATTTACGCTTTTGTTATGTTATCAATTTATCTGCAATTAAAACTGTATTCTCAATACGCATCTGAGTTTGATAACATAAAAAATGGCCTTATTTTATTAGATGTTAAACCTCATAGATCCAAATTAATAAAGATAATAAGGTAATAGAGCTCAGCAACACTTTATTTTTTAATACATGTAACTGAAATATTTCATTTCTACGCCACTGAGAGCTTCCGTACGGGTCTACAATCAACTTTCGCATTACGTGGACATTCAACAGACTCCAGCTTATGCTTTCCACCTACACTCATTGAGTGACAACCTCAGATTGACTCAGCAGCCTTCATTTTTCAATACATGTTACAGTAGTGTTTAATTTCTACGCCACTGGAAGCGCCCGCACGGATCTACAACCAACTTTGGCATGACAGAGGCATTCTACAGGCTTTAGCTCACGTTCTCACCCTACACTCATTGAGACACAGCCTCAGATAGACTCAGCAACACTTTATTTTTTAATACATGTAACTGAAGTATTTCATTTCTACGCCACTGAGAGCTTCCGTACGGGTCTACAATCAACTTTGGCATTACGTGGATATTCAACAGACTCCAGCTCATGCTTTTCACCTACACTCATTGAGTGACAACCTCAGATTGACTCAGCAGCCTTCATTTTTCAATACATGTTACAGTAATATTTAATTTCTACGCCACTGAAAGCGTCCGCACGGGTCTACAATCAACTTTGGCATCACAGAGGCATTCTACAGGCTTTAGCTCACGTTCTCACCCTACACGCATTGAGAGACAGCCTCGGATAGACTCGGCAACACTTTATTTTTTAATACATGTAACTGAAATATTTCATTTCTACGCCACTGAGAGCTTCCGTACAGGTCTACAATCAACTTTGGCACTACGTGGACATTCAACAGACTCCAGCTCATGCTATTCACCTACACTCATTGAGTGACAACCTCGGATAGACTCAGCAGCGTTTTATATTTCATTGTAGCATTTCATTTCTACGCTTCTGAAGCCTTCGTACGATTTTACAATCAACGCTGTCACTATATAGACATTCTTCAAACAGTAGCTAATCGTTTTAACCCTCCACCCCCACTCATGTAGTAACAACTTAGGTAAACTTAGCAGCAATTGATGCTTTAGTTTAAAAGTCAGCAATATTTTATTTTTACGCCTTTTGAGACATACAGCATACGGCCCTACAATAAACTCTGCTAATGTAGAGGCAATGTACAATATCTAGCGTATCCTTTTAGCTTACGTCCATTGAGAAAAAATCGAAAAAATCTTCAAGGAGTTTTGTTTCCCAGTGTTTCGAATTATATTCTATGTCAAAGCCTCTGGAGGATTCATTGCGACTCTAGAATCAAATATAACTATAGACATATTCTGGTCTCTAGCCTATCTAAATAACCCGCACTAATTGTGTAACGACGTCTATTTATTGTTTCTTAATTTGTTTTATTTATCTCAAAATATCGTTAGAACACATCTGGAGATTTACCAAGACAGTATATATCATTGTAAGAATAGACAGAGAGAGAGAGAGAGATGCTTTATGCGCACGCGCGCCCAAAGACACTCCCAAGCCCCGATCCGTCCTCCCTCCACGCAGAGACTTTTACACACACGTACCTTAGAATGTTTTAATTTTTACAGCCCAAATAAAATTTTCCGCACGTCAGCATCTGTGGCTGGACATCTGTGGATAACTTCACTGTAACTGTTTTCGCGACGGGAATTAAGTTGAACTGAGATGGACCACCTCTTAGCGATCCCCGACCAATCATTGTCGCCGTCGCGATGACGTCAGCCTTCTCTGACCATTAAAAACTAGTAAAAGGCCGAGCTCGTACCCTGGCACGGTTTAGTGACGTGAGGGGGCTGATAGCTGTTATCATTATTACTGGTCTGTTATTATACGTTTACCAGAATATATTTTTAGAACGCTACAGCAATAAAACTAAGAGATAAGAGAACTTCAAAGGAAACTAGGCCTTTGAAGTTCGCCGACTTTTAGAAGAACTAAATTAAAAGAAAGATTTTCTTTAGATATTTTAGCCGAAATAGTCTTTATGTTTTGCCGATAACTGCGTATTTTTATGCAAGTTAAATTTACCAAGGAGACAAGTTTGAGCTTGTTTTATTTGACGGGGATTTTATACCTGCTCGGTTATTGATATTTATTAAGAAATGAAAATAGAGTTATAGAAATTGAACGAACGGTTGGGTTTCTCCAACATTCTACAAAACTTCATTTTAATCGGTTGTAAAATGTGCGAGCTATTGGGCTCACGGACGGACAGATGGACCTGACGAAATCATAGAGGTTCCGAGTTTTGCTACGGAACCTTAAAAATGTAAGCACATTAGTAGTTATAGGGACACTTGGAACGGGCCCCATAATATATGTCAGACAGTCGATTAATGTACTAATTAATTATAGTCCACGTGTGCTACAGCGATTGAGATTCGCGGTGCCGACGCAGCGATGACAGCGGTTCCTTTTGTATCGATTTCACCTGTCAAGCTTTGTTATAAAGAGGGTTACATAATTTTAGATTAATGTAGTAATTAATTATAGCCCACGTGTGCTACAGCGATTGAGATTCGCGGTGCCGACGCCGCGATGTCAGCGGTTCCTTTTGCATCGGTTTACCGGCTTGAGGGCCAATAAATTTACGACGTACCCGTCCCTTTCGGTGGTCGAGCTTTATTACCTGTCAAGCACAAAAGAGGGTTTTGATTTTTATGGTATGTCGAGCAAAAGTGTGATAATATATTTTACAAAGGGTCCTTTCAAATCTTTTAGATTTACGGAAGTGGGTTACGCGTGTAGATAGATATTTATAGGATATTAAAGAATAAAAGGATAGTAGGTATAAGTATTGAGATTTATTAATTAAAAATAATGAAGGAACGCTGGTGATATACATTTTAAAAAACAAGGACTCGTGTTCTCTTGAAATTTATTGCCTGCCCGGATTTGCTGTTTACGTGCGGGAGATAAAGGTGTATAGGTTATAAAAAGAATTAGAAAAAGGGGAGTAAATTAGTAATAGTATTAAGTTCCCTTATATTATTCTTAACTGCTGCTGGTGGCGTTTAGCTTATCCGCGGTGATATAATAGAAATATTTATGCGAATACATGCAATCTTAGCCTTTCTTAACGAAAAAAAAGTAATAAAACAGCGAGTGTGTGGTATATATTAGCTCACGTGTACGTCAGCGTTTGCTACATGATTTTTTTCCTTTTTGCGTGTATGGATAGAGTCCGATGATGTCTACATTATGTGCTTTATATAGATCTCGAGCGTAAGATATGATTTCCCCAAATTTTGGTGTATGGATGTGTACGTCTGTAAGTTCATAATTTTTAAGGCATTTCCCGACACTTTACGGAAAAAGTGTAAATCACAAAAGATTTGGATTCATTTAAACTATTTTTTGGTATTTTTTAAATTTTGAAAAATGAGAAATAAAGATTTTCAATTTTTTAGCATTTTCATAAATTGTTTTAAGGCATTTCCCGGCACTTTACGGAAAAAGTGTAAATCACAGAAGATTTGGATTCATTTAAACTATTTTTGGTATTTTTTAAATTTTGAAAAAATGAGAAATAAAGATTTTCAATTTTTTTATTAATAATAATAATACCTACAGATTAATTTAAATTGGAAAGATATTGTATCTGATTTAGTTCGGACAGTTGTCCTTAAGCCCTATCACCAGCGTCAAGGTACAGATACATTGATAGGGTCCGCCCTCCCTCCACTCAGCTGTACGATTTAATTAATTCCGCGGCGTATATGTTGCGTTACCAGGTCGATATTGCTTTGTTTCTTTTTGGATAGACTACGGTTATAATAAGATGATAAAAGCACTGTTTATAGTTTAAGATTGTCATTTGTAATCCAGACGTCCGCGGAGTAAGATGCACCGTGAAATTAAATTTAAGCTCCTGGCTATGCCCAATGAAAATGTTTTTGGGTTTAGAAAGACGGAAACTGGATGGTTTATCGGTAGTCAACATGTGGAATTCAATGGGAATGTTTTGTTGATTGATGAAGAAAAGTATATGTTAACTGAGGGGTTATTGAATTTGTTAACACAGCATCGGCCTAAGAAATATACGAGTTATGAATTGAATCAGTATAAGGAAATTCTCTTATTATCTGATGCACACAGATGGGGATTTCAAAGGAATAAGCATATTCGCTCCAGTAAAAGCTGAAAATATTTAAGTATTATATCCAAGTTATTTCCACCCAAAGGAAAATATATTAAATCAGAGGCTAAAAGAACATATAAAGAACTATCATTATCGATGAACAGGAATCCCTGGACTAGATGGATGCAGCGTTAATATACTTTGCACTAAAAAGTGGAGATCCTCAATAGAGATTTATATTTACAGTCCTAAAATTAGACATATTGATTACAAAATTGTAAAATATGTAGGAATATCATATGTTTGTACAATAAAAATAAAGTAATATACAAGTTTTGACGTTTATTTTTTGTCCTAGACGTATTGAAAAGGTCATTCAGTGACCCAGAATATACTATGGTGTGATAATAGAAAATTAGGTCTTAAAATAAGGCTTAATCATATTGTAGAGAATTTGTAAACTGTTCGACGTAAATTTTTCCTATAGCTCTCGCTTTGACCAGAAATGAGATTTTTATGTTTTTAGGTATTTGAATATTTCTAATAAAATTACCTTTAATTTAGACGGCGTTCCTATACAACAATCACTAATTTACATAGTTCACTTTAGACAAAGGATTAATGAAAGAGAATATAATAATTTTAAAATATGTATTGTTTACCCTTACGGTATTAAACGTACGTTACTATCGATTATTGAGTTATATTACACCTAAACGATTTATCAATTAAAATATAAAACATTCAAAACGGCCTTTTCAACAGTTTATTGCAACAACAGCAGTACAGAAATTTGGGTAGTACTATATTCTATTTAAGTTAGTACATACATAATTTTATTAAATATAATCAGGTAGAAGTACATCTTAAAACAACTTATTTTGTAAATAGTAAATATATCAATGTCTTAATTAATTTTATTATTTGATTGTACATAGGAATATCTAAAACTAACTATTCGAGGCGGCGTTTCTTAAATCCGAAGGGCACTGAATCATGATTGGATAAAAATAGTCTCTTTGTTGAATTAAGCCTATAAACTTTCTTCTCTTCCTTAGTTATGACATTATGTTCACGGGTTCTTCTTATATTTTTGGAACATACTATGATTGGCTCCGTCGTTTCCAATAGAATTCTTTCTTTTATAGCATTGAAATTTATAAGCTAACTTGTACTGTAATTTAAGCTTATACCTTTTACTTTACATATTACTCTTTCTTCGTTACATGCAGTGGAGAATAATTTATAAGCATAGTTCTTGGGACCTCCGCTTACAAACTCAGATATATAACTCCCAGGACCATAACCCTCCAATTCGTCAGTTAGATCTCCTATAAAGTCTCCAGTGGGAGGGGCGAATTCCCCTTCCTTATAGGTAAAAATTATAGAATCTCTATCGTAGTACAGTATGCGAGAGTTTAGCTGTTCAAGATATGAATAAAGTTTTAATCTCGCCTGTGCCGTGACATAATCCGCTATAACCACACTAACAGCTGGCAACTGTTCGTAACTTTCTTCTGTAAATCGATAGTTAACTAAAAGAATATCCTCATTTACAGGAAAAACGTTTTGTACTTCTAAACACGGATTGGTCAGCATGGAGTAAAATTCTTCTGGGGTGTTTATTATTTTACATTTAGTCTGGCATTCTGCTTGACCAAACTTTCCCAAAAGCTATTTAACATAAGCTTTGATTGCGCTCTCATTCCGGGGTTGGTTGAAATTTTGTCGAATTCTAGCTTCACACCTTCCTTTTCGAAAAAATCGTTAATATATTTTTCCTTCTGGTCGACTGTTTTACATTCTGAAGGCCACCCAGAAGCCTCTTGTTTGGACTTGATAAAAGCATTCATCATTTCGACAAACATCCCTCCACTCTTCTGCTCTGGATCATATGCATCCACCTTATATTTCCAAATTTCGGAAATACTTAATATTCTATAACCCTTTTCTAGAGCCTTTAACACCTCGTCTATCACCCAGGTGCCCTCAAGTGCGCGAGTGTTATCTTCGTGATTACACGGCTCATAACTCATATTCTCACCGCATTCCCTACACAAAACAAACATTAATTTATTATTCATTTTTGATGGCAGTACAGGGTGATATAAGTCTAGTGGTGGTAAAATTTTGCATTTAATTAAACCGTCCGTATCTTCTAAAGTTAACTGGTTGCATTCTTCTCCTACGAAAACTTCAGGATGGCCTACAGGGAATTTTCCGTATTTGCAAACCCATGGATAGAGGGAACAGACATCTAAGTACTTGATTTTTTCATTATTTTCGGCTTTATAATACGTTTTACAATTACCGGTGCGGCCCCCAAAGAACGCATCTCGAGGATTTAGAGGTGTATTTAAAAATAGCGGATGTTTTTCCGTATACTCCACTATTTCAGGGAATTCTGTTAGTTTTCTTCTAAATTGGCATTCCCACATTTCAATCACTTCATATCCTAAGCCTCTCAGACGTTCGGTTTTTGTGACTGTATTTTCATAGCGGATGTTTAACGATTCAGTAGGATTATCGGTGAGGGGTTTGTCTCTGTGATGTTTTAGACATGCAGGATGTCCGTGGTAATAACATCCGTGAAATTCAAACACCTGGTTAGTTTCTGCACAATAACCATCGACTTTTACACCGTTTAAAATGGATTCTCTCCCTCGAGCTGCATGAAGAATATTTACACCACGCTGATGTTCTTCCCAAATGAGCCATTTAATTGCTATTCTAGATTGATTGTCTCTGTACCGGTATCCATTTTTCGGTATTAAGCCGATAATTTCAGGTTTTAAGTAATTCCTCCGAAAAACCTTGTTTCAAACAGAAGCGATAGTAGTTGCATCTGTAAACGGGCAAACATTTGTAGTACTTATCATTTGTTCTCTAAATTTTTTGCACGTTTCATAGAGTATTTCTACGTCAGAAACACAATATTCGACGATCTCTTGCTGAAAATTAAACCTGTCATTTTTGTGTTGACGGTACCATTCGAGGAATATTGTTCGATCCTCCGTCTTCATACTGTCCGGAGAGTAATATTCAACAGCTGGTAAGGGTCCGACATAGTTTTCGTTTTCTTTTTTATTGAAAAAGTGTGGAAAATATCCCTTCTTGAACTTGTCATCTAAACCAAACGCTTTGGGTAATTTTGATAGGGCCATAGGGAAGTAATTTAAAGAGTCAAGAAACTTTATGTTTAGTATCTGCAATAGAATTATTTTTGTTCCTCTCATAATTACTTCGGGTGTGTGATCTGTATCTATCATGAGTTTATTCAATATGAATTGGTTATCAAATCCACCGCCATTATGACTTATTACTATTACACTTTTAAAAAGTGTTCTTTGATTCAGTACATATTCCACAAATCTGTCCAGAGGATTGACTCGTAACACTTGTTTGGTAACGCCACACTTTTCACACAGCCACGGTTCTGTATCAACGCAGGCATCGCAAAATTGTTTAAACACGCACAAGTTAACTTCGTGTAATAGTGTACCATCTGCTAACAATTTTTCCTGGCGTGTTTCCAAGTCAAAAAATATGAATAATATATTTTTAGTTTTTGGCTTTCTTGAATCCACTTGTATAAAGCAAAGGTGGTTTTCTGGCTGATGTCTCTTGCAAATGTTACAGAAAATCTCTCCACATGTGTGATTTCTATTATCTTTGATTGTCTTAAGACATAATGAACATTGTTGTAAGCGCTCACAAACTGTACTCTTCTTATCGTACGACTCGGGTTTTTTATGATTTTCAAAACACTGGGGGCTTCTTAATGCCCTAAGGCAGTCAGGGCACTGAACTTTTGCTTCAAAATTACAGCCAGGAGATTGGCGACACCCGACACATTTTTGTCCACAACGATGGCTGCTTTTAGTGTTGTAGGGTTCGTGACAAGATTCGCAATAATAAGCACAGCAAAAAGCGGCTGATAATGATCCTATAACGCAATAATGTCCGTCATGACACAGCAAGTTTAAGTGTTTACCACTGCCATCCCCCTCAAAAATAACTTCTCGTCCCTTAAAACCGTAGCGGTATGCAATTATTTTGTAATTGTTACCGAAATATTCTTGAAACTTTTGAAGTTCCGGTACACCGCCTCCATCCTCAGGAATTATTACTTTTGCTTCACACATCAATTTCAGTGCGTTTTCCCTCTGAATTTTACCAATATCTCTCCGTACTTTAGTATAACTGGGGTCCTTGTTGGTACTAATGCTCTTGGTAAACAGAGATTATCGGTATTATTTATGGGTATTATACCTTGCCTTCTCTTAATTTCTTCAATGAAAGATTTGTCCCCACTTTTTCTCCCTCTTCCTACAGGCAAACGTACGCTGGTAATGCCTAAGCAGAAGGTATCGGTATTAAATCCCGTAGAATTTGATTGATATATGCTATGAATTATAGACCACACATCGTCTACACTGATTTCACGAACTTCTTTAAAAGGAATCCATCCATCGCCTCTTGAAAAGTCTTTTGAGCAAAAGCTCAGTCCAACTTTGTCAGTAGGTTTTAGGTTCGTAATATTAAAGTCCAACATCTCCGATAGGGCCTTTTTAATCCAAGAAATTGGTTCTTCACCCTTGGGGATATCTTTAATTCTAAAGTCAATACTTCGGCCATGAAGATTGAATCGTTTGACACGTTTTACTGCATCCTTGATTACAATAAACTTTTCCATTTCTTGTAATTTTACTATGAAGTACCACTTTGTAACTCACAAAACGAAAAGAATTGGTATCGAAGAAACTTTTTAAAGTCAACGTAGAGCAGAAGAACACTACTGCTCGTGTCAAACAATGAAGTCGCGTTACATATACAGTTTATGTAATGTAGATTAGCGCGCGTGCGTACCAGGTCTGTGACTTTAAAAAGTTTATTCGTATATCCGATACTACAACCGAAATCGTTATGAATACCGAATCTAGAATACACAAATTAACGTCCAACGTCAATAAACTGTTTTAAACGTTTTTTTTTTCGAAGGACGACCTTCAATTCTTATTGGGTTGTTTTAAAATAGCAATTGACTATTTTTAGATTTAGGTGTAAACTTCTCAGAAGCAGGTATTTTACGCTACTTGGTATATCTTGCACGAACCAGCTTCGATATCCCTCTTTAAGTGCGTTTCTCTAAGGAACTCCTACAATTCTTATAGAGAAAAGAGTCGTTCCAGAGATCTGCAAAAGAAACTGTAAATAAGTATTTAGGATAAAAGCTTATCAGAAATTTCTGCTGTATTTTTCGGTTTATATTTTAAAATTTGTTATTAGGCAATACAAATCTACTGTTATCTAGATAGTAACAGAGAAACAATTATTTGAGATGCAACAAGTGTTCCCTTCATCTCATGAATTTAAAAAGGTGTATTGAACAGTTTAAAATAACAAATGGAAAAATCGTCTAGTCTGATGAATTGTTTACCGAGATAATATTGTTAGAAAAAAGTTTAAAAGGTTTAATGTTAATCAAAATCTGTATTAATTGTGCTCTTTTTAAATATTTAAATGCATTTCAAAGGTAAGCAGACGTTAATTCCGTACTCATAATGGGGTAGAATTGCTTGTGAAAGAAATTTAAAAGTAACAGTTCTTTGTTAAAAATAGTGTCTGGCGTTTTAAGGTAGTAACAGTTTCTGTATAATACGAATAGAGATAATTTGGACAATTAATGTAATAACGGTGTCATTATGATGACAAAAGAAGGATCAATTTAATGTGGCCTTTATTTCCAAACTTCTTTACAGAAAGTCGGTGGTAAAATATTTGTAGTGGTTTTTCTATCTATTTAATTTAATCTCAAACTGATATCACAAATGCCGGACCCAGTAAATTTATGTAATATGTCTTTTCGTTGTAATACTAAAACAGTTATAAATTCTAAACAGAAGTTTTCACTCAAACTAAGTCCTCAATACTTATTAATCAAAATAAACCAACAATTAATAATTGGATAATTTCAACAGATTATCCCGGAAATTTTTATTTATGCATATCTGAGTGATAGGTATACCTGTACTAGATCTCACTTGAAAATATTACTTTCGCGCATATTTCCCTTTTTTTATTAACAAATACCAAAGTCTGGATATTTTAAATATTACGAAAAATGAAAAATTAACAAAATATACTTTATGACATATAAACGATATCAATAATTATAAAAATACCTGCTTTTACAACCCTAAATATCCCTACGAATATGCCAAAATTATTTTGGCTAACGTAATTGTCATTGTAAATTATTTAATAATGCATTTACGAAAATCGGGATGCGTTAATTCGAGAAACGTAAAAATTTAATAATTACTCGTAATACTTGATATTCGAGATAATATTGTTAGAAAAAAGTTTAAAAGGTTTAATGTTAATCAAAATCTGTATTAATTGTGCTCTTTTTAAATATTTAAATGCATTTCAAAGGTAAGCAGACGTTAATTCCGTACTCATAATGGGGTAGAATCGCTTGTGAAAGAAATTTAAAAGTAGCAGTTCTTTGTTAAAAATAGTGTCTGGCGTTTTAAGGTAGTAACAGTTTCTGTATAATACGAATAGAGATAATTTGGACAATTAATGTAATAACGGTGTCATTATGATGACAAAAGAAGGATCCATTTAATGTGGCCTTTATTTCCAAACTTCTTTACAGAAAGTCGGTGGTAAAATATTTGTAGTGGTTTTTCTATCTATTTAATTTAATCTCAAACTGATATCACAAATGCCGGACCCAGTAAATTTATGTAATATGTCTTTTCGTTGTAATACTAAAACAGTTATAAATTCTAAACAGAAGTTTTCACTCAAACTAAGTCCTCAATACTTATTAATCAAAATAAACCAACAATTAATAATTGGATAATTTCAACAGATTATCCCGGAAATTTTTATTTATGCATATCTGAGTGATAGGTATACCTGTACTAGATCTCACTTGAAAATATTACTTTCGCGCATATTTCCCTTTTTTTATTAACAAATACCAAAGTCTGGATATTTTAAATATTACGAAAAATGAAAAATTAACAAAATATACTTTATGACATATAAACGATATCAATAATTATAAAAATACCTGCTTTTACAACCCTAAATATCCCTACGAATATGCCAAAATTATTTTGGCTAACGTAATTGTCATTGTAAATTATTTAATAATGCATTTACGAAAATCGAGATGCGTTAATTCGAGAAACGTAAAAATTTAATAATTACTCGTAATACTTGATACAGCATTTTTTTTTACCTATTGATTTATATAGAAGAAAATTATATATTTACATCGGATACACTAAGAAGTTTTAACGCTAAACTGGTATAATTTGTCAGTTAGGGGTTTATATTGACAGGTGTCAGACTAAGACAATTGAGTTTTGTGGCATAAATTATTTTTGTCTTTTTTCTTAAATTTAAAAATAAACAAGAATTTAGCTATGTAAAGTTTTCGCTAATAAAACTAAATACACTTAACAAAACGATCCACTACAAAAGTATATCTAACAAAGGAGCAAATGGCGAAAATATTAAAATAAAACATTCTTTTTACATGTCACGTTATACTAATGACATGACTTAAATTTGTCAAAATTTAACAGGGAAACTGAAGACCTAAATTAAAGACCGTACTAAATCTTAAGTCCCTTTAGTGAAATAGGCGGTTAAAGACTACCTAGATCTAAAAAAGTTTAAATAAATGGAAATAGTACTTTTATATTTTATACTTAATCAACAAAAAGCATTGTTTTATAAAGCGAGAAAAGAGATCCTAATAGGTATACATGTACTACGATTCGCCTGAAAAAGTTCGATTATATATGTATATTATCTTTCATTAGCAAAATAAGTTCAAATACTTCAAATATAAAACGAAAAATCTCTATGAATTTTTATGTGAAGATAACAGTTTCTCCTCTCGATACATCCTACGAATAAATTATGAGATTTTGCGTCGGCGCGTAAGAAAATGTAATTACAAATAATAATTTAAAACATTTAAGAAAATCTGTATATGTGCTAGTTTGAGAGATCTAAAATGATTAGAATTGAAAGTATAAGTAAGCATAATATACGTATAATGATTAGTAAAGTTAGACTTTTTTTTTACGCATTTAGGGTACGACAACAGCTTTTTTTAGTTAAAATGAAAATAATTTGAATAAAAATTGATGCAATCACGAATTATATTGTAGGATAATTCTAAAGATATGTGGTATAGATTTATGAAAAGAGGATGCCTAAAAATAAACAACGGCATAAGTGATTTTTATGGGGGCTTTATGAATTTAAATTTTAATTGAATCCTAAAGTGCGGTAGTTTATCTTAAGAGCGCAAATAAAAATGCTTAAGCTAAAAAGATATTAACAGAGCCTGTGAAAATTACAGAGTGTAATAATAGGTAATTATACACACATACGTAGAATATAATTGCCACTTTCGAGAATTATATTAAATTTGCAGACCTGATCAAAAGGTTCTGATAAATCAATCTCAGCCCTTATGAAAATATTGATATTTAAGACCGTGAACCTTTTTCTAAAAACAATTGCAAAAATAGTCACAATCGGGATTCGCTCTGTTGCAACGTTGATCTTCATACTGTACAAGGTATTATTTAACGTAATGTGGAAAAAGAGGCCGAGTGTACTTTGATTTTAAGATCTATTTATTTATGCATATTAAAAGAGCTGATACCTGGGAATTACGTGTTTAACTATATGTTACTCTTTCATATCACATAGTATATATAGATCACCTTCTAGCATAAACAGATTCTTAGCAAGAAACCTATTGTTTAGGTAAAATCTATAATACTGCTATAAATACACATTTATTTAATAAAATTAATTAGTAGCGTATGGGACCTACATAATAAGGGTAGAATAACGCTCAGGCGTTTGAAGAGTATGCGTTACTATGCCAAATTAAAGGACAAACAAAGCAGTGTTCTGTAGGTTTATAAATGTTATGACGGTTACAACGCTCACGCATTTTTAATTTAACCTCTTGACAAAAATTCAAAAGATAATTTTTTTCTATTCTCCAAGTTTTTGCCTGGAGCGTGGTTAGTTTATTTCTGATACGTCAAGTAGGTAATAGTAATGAGGCTAAAATGTATCTGTATTATATAACACAATGGGAAATAGTACAACAACTAACAAATTTTAAAAGAATTATTTTGATTGTTCTAAATTAAATAGTCTATAAGTAGTAATAAATCGCATTGCAATTAGCTCGGATATCGATAAATAAATTTAATTTAAATACGTATATTGAAATAATAGTTCTAGAATTTGAAGAAAAGACGTTTTTCGACATTTTTAATAAAATGTGATATTCAGCCAGTGAAAATTTAAATGATGCTTAAGAAATAATAGCCCTGTTCGCAGAACAGTCTCAAGCCAATCAGAGTCAATGAAATTACTGGAAACCCTTCCACTAACTGTCGCCTTGCCAAATAACTAAAATTTGATTGGCGCTGATCGGATTGTGATTTCTCTACGAACAGAGCTAAAACACCTAAAGATGATTTTTAAGCAATCGTAAAATATATACTATAAACATACGAAAGTAGTACATCATTCTGCATTACCTTTTATACATGTCTTTAAATATTTAAACAGAAAAATTTTAATTAAAAATTTGTAGATGATGAAATGGTGAAATTTCAATTATGCGTGCAAATTTTGGTGCGTTTCAGGTACTTTTTAAAACACATATTTCAGAACTTAAATAAATATATTTACAGGTTTCTTTGATAAAAGTTATGTTTATCTGTTAGGAAAAATATATAAATAACCAAAATTAAAAAGCAACAGATGTAAATATAACTTTAAAATGCTTAATTATTAACTCAATATCCTAACGGTTCTGACCACTCTTTAATAATCGTTTTTTTTAAATCGGGGCAAGAGATTGCGAGATAAATTTTCACTCATGTTAACTTTTGTTTTACTCCTGAGACTAAATATGAAATTCGCGATAGTTATTTTTAAATCCTTAGATGTCACATTCGCTTCTTTATCGGTAAGTACAACAAAGATGAAAAACTTACTTTCGGATAAGTTTCATTAGAATAAAGGTAAATTTAAAACCATTGCATGTCCGCTATTTGATTTGTCAGTTCCATGCATATTTTATAATATACAACAATAATTTATTACCAAAATTCTAGATTTCCTGAAAATGTGTACTGGACTGGTGAAAACCGTTCAGCATGAATTGGTCACCATCAATCGTCGTAGTTTATAATTTATGGGTATTATTATCTACTATTCTAATTTTATTGTTTAAATTAAAAAGTACAAAAATATACTGTGAAGGATAATTGAATTTTCGGTGTTCTTAAAGATAATAAGAAAAACTTGAAATAATGTGAGTATTCTTGACAGTAATGGAAATAAAATTATTTTCGCAACAGCATTGAATACAAATATTTATCGGCAAGCTAAACTACTCACAAATTAATAAGAAACACCGTTCTATGCTACGAAGTGGCAAACAGAAACAAATAAATATAGCTATATTTTAAATCGGCGTATATAAGGATAATAATTGTTTGTAATTTTAATAAAATATGTGTTATTCGGCTGTGAAAATTTAAATATTACCTATGAAATAAAACCACTTAAAAGTATCTTTGAGGTAATCATAAAATATATACTATGAACATAAATAACAAACAAAGAACTGCAGTATTTCACTTTATCTTCTACACTTTTTCTTTTAATATTGAACAGAAAATTTTGAAAAGCAATAAACTTGTAGACGATAAATTGTAGAAATTTAATTTGGGTATTTAAATTTTGATATGTCTTAGGAAAATTTTAACAACTCGAATAAGGTTGTTTCAGCGATTTCTATGATATTGGACAGTTTTAACAGATAGCGAAAATATAATACAAATTATGAAAAATACACTTGAGAACTGAGCATATTTAAATGCTTATTCAATATATTTTAAATCGGTACCGTTTAAATTTTTGCTTAGTGCTTCTATGCATAGTTTATGTAACGGTAGCCATTAAAATAATATATTATTCCTAATTGGTATTGGATTGTTGAAACTGCGCAGTGCGTACAACATAGTCTGTAATTTAGGGTATAATTATCGCTAAATATTTATTGGTACAAATAAATTTCTTTATTATTATTATTATAAATATATAAACAGAAGTTAACATGGAGAAATAATTATCATAAAAGTCCTTTGCATAGAATAAAAGAAAAAATGCAACAGAATTTGGACATTTTAAACAATAACCTTAAACATCATAATATTTTTGATACTTTACGTTATAACATTAAAAGTTTAATTTAAAATAGAAGGGTATTTACCAAATTTTCACAGTACACTCTCACTAAAACCGTTCTGTAGCTCAAAGAATATAAACGAATCTTCATGAGATCTTTAGCTTTTTATAGGGTTGAACACCTGACTAAATTCCTTTCAAATTTATTCGACCACACATCTGTCGTGTAACACAGAATATGTCTACTCCCCCTACCATTCTAGGTAGTGCATCGTTTAGGGTATGGAATCTTAAACGTCTTATTGCTGCCCGATTATTCCATTAATAGGAGAATATTTTATTACCGCATTTCTGTATATTACTTTGTGGAATGTATATATGGGTCCTCTTTCAAAATTACATGTAAATGTTTTTGATCAAATTTTTGGCCTTTTATATACCGTACTGTATTGAGAGTTGAAATAGTAAAAATGATTGTACAGATTACTCTTGTGCCATAATAATTGTTATCATGCAATCAGGAAGTGAGTTTACCAGCGATTAGCGACTGAAATCCCTCCGTGTTTTATATCCCTCGGGGCATTTGCGGGATTGGTTCTAATCCTGAGAGATCCTGAGGGTCCCCTCATAGGTTTTTTGTTTATTTAATTAATTATTGAACCAACTTTAATTTTTTTATTATAAAATCAATAAAAAAAAACGTATTTCAGTTAAAAATATTATATGATTTAAAGTCTAGCATCTCGTAGCTATACTACAACGTCTATAAATCAAATTTCTTCTTAATTAAAGTAACAAGTAACTTGAGCAAATGAACTTCAAATGTTTATACGAGGAACCTTCATAGGTTTTTTTTTAATTTTATAAATTCGATAAAGTAACGTTTATTTAATTAATTATTGAACCAACTTTAATTTTTTTATTATAAATAGCAAAATTAACAGTTTGCTAGTCAACAAGATTATGTAATTTAAAGTGTAGCCTATCTTAACTATATCACTATGACTATAAACCTGTCAAATTTCTTATCAATTAAATTATCAAGTAACTTTGGGGTAATGAATTTTAAATGTTTATTATTTTTCTACCTGAGATAATAAGTCTTACTAGCTTTTATAGTAAATCACATTAGTTTGATTGAAAGGCGAGTAAGATACTTATAATACTTAAGCAGGCACATTAATTTTCATATTATAATACCACAGATATTTGACCGATACATGTTCTTGCGTTATTTTTAAGAGTTTACGGGTTTTTATGGCTATACGTCTCCGCATATCCGCTGCGGGATCCCGAGGGATTGCGGAGGCCCCACTTTTGTGGGATTACAATCGCAACCTGCGATGTAATTACTAGCGTTCTTACCATACTATAAATTCATAAAAATATTGATAGTAACGAAGATTATAAAAGATAAACTTTAAATTCAATAATGTAGTTCCGTGCGTTTTTATCCTACTTGTGAAACTTTTTGAGGAACAATATGTTTAACTTCAAACCAAAAGAAGTGCTTGAGTAAAGCGACTAACGTGTACACCTCCCGTTAAAAATTATTTTATTTTTAAAAATTTACTATTTTAATAGAAACTTAAACCTTACCGTACTCCAGTTATTTGGTCACTTGGCCCAAATATTTGATGGAAACCCTATTTTAAAATATTTTTATTTTTCATATTCTTTTTCTTCTTCTTTTTTCGACAATTCGGTTTTGGACAGGTCGACGTAAATTCTTCACAGCTGGAATACTCACTTTCACTCTCGCGTGATCGTTTATTTCCCGATGGATTCTTTTTAACCACACTACGTAAAGTTTTTGTCTGCGAGTTTTTGCCACACTTTTTCAGTATTTCTGGTTCCTG
Organism: Philopedon plagiatum; assembly: GCA_963971165.1. NCBI lineage: Eukaryota > Metazoa > Arthropoda > Insecta > Coleoptera > Curculionidae > Philopedon > Philopedon plagiatum. Next base: position 32,237,505 of record OZ020193.1, on the reverse strand, counting down.
TCTGGAAGTTTCCGCACAAGTCGGCGTTGTAGAAGTTGACGCTGTACTATTTGAGGTAATAATGAAATGCGCGCTAGTGATTAGTATCACATTTGGTAATAATAATTGTTCCTCTATCTGTTCCTCACTTTGTGATGGTCTGAACGAACTAAAATACCTTGATATTTCACTATTAGGGTTCGGAGGCTTTTGAGCTACGTCGACAACCGATTTCAATTCCTGGTGAACCGATTCTATACGCGCTGACTCAGATACTGTAGGTAACGCATTTATTTCAGTATTCGACCGGGTCGCAATTAACTGGGAACACATTATGGGGAAGTCCTTTGCTTCACTGATAATGTCCTGCACTACATTTGTCGTCGAACCACCGGAGTCAGTACGCGAAGCCCACGGTATCTGTACAGGGGTAACTATTTTAGACACATTATTGCTGCAGGTTGACTTTGGCAATTTCAACAGCTTTTCTAACTTCGTAGTAGTGGGTTGCCGCCTCGCTTTCTTTACCACCACATCACTTATGATATTGATTCGCCCGTCGTCCTTGTCCGTTGTTTCACTGATAATGTTCGGCATTACATTAGCCGTCGAGCCAGCGGAGTCCCTACGCGAAGCCCACGGTATCTGTACAGGGGTAACTATTTTAGACACTGTCAACGAAGTTGACGTCTCCGAAACAATGTCTCGTGCTATATCTGTATCACGGGAAATGTCTGGTACTTTGTCAGTATCCACGGATTGACAAGAAATGTCCTGTATTTCACTGTCCGTACGGGAAAGTTTTGGGGGTGTATCGACGCTCGAGTACGCTCCGTGTTGCTCCAAATCTATATGGATTGATTCAGATACTGCAGGTATCTCATTTATGTCAGACTCAGTCTGAGTCACTGCCAGCAGCGAAACCATTGAGGGGAAGCCAGTTGTTTCTCTGACAACATCTGTCACGAGATTATCCGTTGAACCTTCGGAGTCCCTACGGGAAGACCGATGTAGCTGTTCAGGCATAACTATGTCAGGCTCTGACTGGCTTGTTGGTAAGGGCGAAACCATAGCACGTACAATCGATTCGTTGAAAATGTCTGTTACATTGAGGGCAATTTCGGTCTCCGACTGGGATAATCTTATTGGTGAAACCATGTCTCGCCGTACGATTGATTCGGTTAAAATTTCTCCTACGCTGATATCATCCTCATTTTCCGCAGGGACTTTCGCACTGTTACACGCAGGTCTTATTTTTGATAAACGCATAGGCCTGGTTTTTATGCGTATCCCGATGGTCTCCTCACGCGGTAAATCTCCATTATGTGCTGACGGATGTAGTGATTCGTAATCGCTGGTCCGCACAGAAGTACCCGTTGTAGAAGAGTTACGCCTCGGGTCAGTGTACGTCACAGCATTCAAACTTTTATCACTCGAACTACCAAGGCTGATAGCTTTTTGCAAGAAATATTTTTTAGACATTTTTAAATAACGAAAGTCAAAGTTATCTGGCTAACAGAAAACAGTAACTAAAGTAAAATTTTAAACTATCCGGCCAACTAAACTCCTTTTTTTGTAAAAGGGAGGGCCTACATTTATTAGGGGGCGTCGGTTTTAGAAAATTGAATGTAGGTATAGATTTTTGTGTTTAAAGAATCGACAGCCTGGGTGGTAAAACCCTCTTTGTTAAATTGAGCAATGTGTCGTATAAATTCTTAGTTTGGGAAACTTCAACGGTTGCAGGTGGAAAGATCTTTTTTTTAGTTTATGCTGCACCGTAAATTCTCTCTTTGTGTAATTTGAGCAACGAACCAAATAAATTGGACGTTTTTTGAGGGCCTTCGGGAATGCAGGTGGAAAGATCTTTATCTTATTTAGTAAGCCCCCCAACGACGGTGGTACATCGTAAATTCTTCTTTTGTACGTTCGTGAAATAAAAACGATCGCTAGATAGATGGTGACTAACGATAACGTCTAAACCATTATACATTTTTTACCTAAAAGATTTGCCGGTTACCTGTATATCTTTTCTACGAACAGCATTAAATCCGGATTAACACCTGCACACTGAAATATTCCCATTGCATAATATAAGAAGACCATAGGCGAGTAACTTACATAATTAATACCTTCATCTCATTTCAAATGAATGACATATTTGAGATTCCTCACATTTAGTATAATATTTGTACTGAGAAAAATTGAAAAATGTTTTATGTTACCTACGTAAAATAATTTAAAACAATTGAAACTGGTATATAACGTAGAACCATGGAAGGTGATATATTTTCGTAAATTTATGAAGTCTTAGTGATTTAAAAACTAAAATTAATCAAAACGGTTACTGTCCATGAGTTTTTTTCAAATATATGATTATGGAAACACATTTGCGCTATTTTTTTATCTTTATATCAGATAATTTTTATTTTATTTAATTTCAAGTTTTTTATTTCGATCAGTTAATAAGTAAAATCAAATTTTAGTTTCAACAATTTCCTCGTAAAACCAGGAACATATTTTGACATAAAATCTTGTACTTTTTCTAAAATAAACGTTCAATTTTTTAATTAAAATCGTTTTTAGCATTTATTGGCAATTTTATTTCCGAATAGGCAGGTTCTTCAGGAAACGACTGAATTGACTTGGTTGTACTAATTTTAAAATCGTGATTTATAAAGTTCTCGTGGGTCACTTGATTTAGTCACTTTTTCGTTTAATCGGCTTATTTCGCACGACTTGTGTTCCTCAGACGACGATATTTTGGTTGGTAAAGTAAGAGCGCCAACCTGCCATTGGTGACACGACATATGAAAGTGCCATGATGGGAAGCATTTTTTTCATGAAAAACCCATATGTCCAACATATGGACGTGTGGAGTTTCCCAAATATGTGATACAAATAGAAGCTATACATTAAAAAGTTGTATTGTACAGTTACACCTAAAACTTCTATATTATTTTCCTTTGTTTAAGTTTAAATTTTATTTTTATATCAGACAGTCTATCCGGATGCCGCTCCGTCTATCTATTTGACTATCTGCATTGTGGCTAACTGGCTATTTACCTCTCTGTATGTCTGTCTGTCTGTCTGACTAACTAGCTATCAGAATATCTACCATCCCTTCATTATAACCGTACTCCATCCAAAAGAAACAAAGCAATATCGACCGGGTAACGCAACATATACGCCGCGGAATTAATTAAATCGTACAGCTGAGTGGAGGGAGGGCGGACCCTATCAATGTATTTGTACCTTGACGCTGGTGGTAGGGCTTAAGGACAACTGTCCGAACTAAATCAGATACAATATATTTCTAATTTAAATTAATCTGGAGGTATTATTATTATTAATATAAATATCACGCACACATGTATGACTGTCTGATCGACCACACGCACACACGTATGACTGTATGGCTAACTGAATGACTGACTATGAAGCTGACTGAAAACTAGTTATCAGACAGTCTATCCTGATGCCGCTCCGTCTATCTATTTGACTATCTGCACCACATTTCCCATCTAACGGCTCATATCCCTATCAGCCTAAGTGGTACGATGCTCTAAATTATACTTACTCACGTACACATCCATACACCAAAATTTGGGGAAATCATATCTTACGCTCGAGATCTATAAATCACATAATGTAGGCATCATCGGACTCTATCCATATACGCAAAAGGAAAAAATCATGTAGCATGCGATGACGTACACGTGAGCTAATATATACCACACACTCGCTGTTTTATTACTTTTTTTTTCGTTAAGAAAGGCTAAGATTGCATGTATTCGCATAAATATTTCTATTATATCACCGCGGATAAGTTTGTTACGGTTTGTTTTGTCATACGAAATTAAAGTATTATTATTATAGCAGTTGCAACAATTAGTTGAGTTATAAGACTTCGACCTACCTTTTTGAATATATTCCCTTATTCCTTGAACGTTTTATTTTGATTTGTTTTCCATTTAGTCAAAATCTTTCCTAACCTCGAATTTAATTTTTACAAATTTTCCGTCACTAGTCTGTCTTGGATCCAGCCTTGTTTTCCCTCTTTCTGTATAGTTAATCCCTAAGGAAATATGTCTGAATTTGGCCCTAAAAACTATAGTTGCCAATAAATATAAATTAGAGTTTGTTTACCCTGACAAACGTGAAACGTCATTTTTGACATTTGAATCGGCCGTAATTATTTTCTGTCGAGCCTGTTGCATACATCTTAGTTTTCTGTCCTGAGCCGCCCTCTGTGACTGTTGTTGGAAAACGTCGAAGCCAGGAACGATGGGATCTGCGTTCTGAGTTCTAGGTCCCTTGATTTTAAAGGTTTCTAATGTTCATTCATGCATTACGGTTCGAGGTTGACCAAAATCGTAGGTGGGATGCATTTGTACTGCCAATTGTACGAACTATTAATGAATGTCGGTTTATGGACACGGAAAAATGTATTTAATTGTTATAGTTTTGTTGGTATATTGCCGGTGTTCATTGGTTAAGTTAATTTTTACTGGCAGAACATCGTGCCAATGCATTGAGGGGAATACCATGGAACCAAAGCCTTCGAAAATGTACCTAATTGAGTACCAAAGTGTACTTACAAACAACCTCTTGTGACGTCGCTTTGCAAGGAAAAAATCGATATTGGAATTTTTCGTCAAGGATTGGGTGTGGAGAGGTTCTTTTGACAAACTGATCGCGTCGTCGACTGTATCGTATTCTAAAGTCTTTAGAAAGACACCCAAAATTGGGATCTGTGAATGCGGTACAACTAATTTCTTTTACGTTGTTTTGTTGTTTGCCATTTTGGCGTTACGTTGTTGGTCCAGTGAGGCCGTTTTAGTTGTTTTTGTAGAAGAAATTCGACATCTCTTCGTCGGTTTTTACGACGACAGCGGACATGTGGACTTAGACCCGACCCGAGATCGACAGGTATGCCTTTTTGCCACTATGAAACCCTTAAAAAAACACAGAATTCCGCGATTAAACTGCTATTTTAATTAATTTTCGTTGATTTCCTTTTTGATTCTATTTTTTTTTTTACGACGTCCACGTTTTTAATTAGTTTTTCTGTAGTTAAAACTTCTCTAAATACAAGTAGATCGCTACATTTCGTGGTAGGAAAAATTATGTACAGATGGTTCTTTTTTATTAAAAATTAAATGGGGTTTATGTGACCTTCACAGGTTTGTAGGTCAAATTCTTATCGATACCTAATTTTTTTTTAGTCAGCTATGCTAGCTTGATTTACTACATTCTTTGATAATGTTGGTCAGAACTCTACCGGGTGACCCAAGGTTAAATTTTATTTTGTTATTTCGTATTCATAGTCATAGTGAATCAGTCATTGGTGTATGCCCGTGAATTGGAACCTAATGATGTTTCTTTTTATCAACTAATTATGCTAATAAGCGATAGCCAGGTCATTAAAAATTCATATCTTGTGTTCTGGAATGTCAGCTGACAGCGTTAGAGACCGGCAATTTAAAACTATAGTAATTTGGGTAAATATTTTAAATGTCTGACAGTCAGAAGTGTTGACTTTCGTATTTCACTTATTCTTTTTCTGCTGCTAATTAGCTTTTAATTAATATTGGGTATAACATAGACGGGGCTGATTCTTAATTATTAGATTTGGTTACAAAATTTCAGGGTGGGTGTAATATAGTACCGTTAACTATTCACTATGGCCTATGGTATTTGTTCATTCTTGGGTTACGCTTACAGATACGGTATGGTTATTCTATATTCATAAATATTAAGCTACATTTACTATATTTGGATGTATATGTTTAGTAATAGTAATACTGAATTTCTCTTTTGATTATACTTAACGTGCTAAATTTTATCACATTGTATTTTGCGGCTAAACTTTTCTTTTGTGTAATTAAGCGATTACCTAACAATTTTGGTTATTTTGTCACCAGTGTATGATCTAATTGTTTAAGATTTTTGTAGCTGCATTACTTATGTAAATATAATTATTTTATACTTTTATGTAAATTTTAACTTAACTTTGATTTGTTAATTAATTGGCTTCGATATTGCCTGTTTATTTTTTTTTTGACTTGATGTCTCTATTTAATTCAAAATATTTCCTTCGGTTTTACTTTCTGGATACCAATGAATAATTGTTTAAGGCCTTCAGCCACTAAAAGTTTTTTTTTTGTGATTTAAATTTAATATTTCTTCTAAATTATATTTGCATAGTACCTGAATTTTACCTTGCCTTGACGCATACCTTTTGTTTTATCAGGGTCTTTCTTTCTGCTGGGAGACAGCACTTCTTTTTGCTGGGAGACAGCACCATCTCTTTTGCTGGGAGACAGCACAATCTTTCTTTTTACTGGGGAACACCGCTACCCCACAACTTCTTTTGGGCTGGGAGACATCTCCAGCCTTTGATCGTGCTGAGACAGTTGAGCTGCCTAGGCCACGTCAGCATTGACCTAGGAAACCATCATAAGGGGACGAACCCCTTCAGGCAACCTTTTATTTTTTTTATTGTAGTAACCAGGATCACCTTTTTCACGATAACAAATTTATTCAATTTCGGCCCTAACCATGGTTAGCAATATTTAATTTTAAAACCGATTAGTACTTTTTTTTTATTTCCCCCTCAGGGTTTACTACAAACTGTCACAGTAATAACATAATATTAATAATAATACCTAATAATTTTATTGTATCAAATTTCACAAAATGACACGATACACTGATGTGTCATTAAAAATTTTGCCCTAACGAATCTGTAATATATTAGTAAATTTGTTTTTAATGGTAGTGTTTTATTTGCCTCACCAGACAGCGCAGTTTCTATTTTTAACTTTTATAATATGGTAACTTTATGTGAGTGAGTGAGCTGAAAGCGAGGTCCCAACATCATCTAGGAGGGTTTCTGTTTTTCACCCGGCTTCGAAAACAGTGGCGCCCTCAATCCACCCCTCTCTCCGGCATTGGAGCTAGGGCAATTTTTTTTGGCACGCATGCGCAAGCCTCTCGCCTTCAACTCAACTCTTTACGTGAGTTAATTTTGTAAATTCTCAATATCTTTTTTTTTAATTTTTTTTTTTACCGAACTTTGAATTTTTATTTATGAAGGGTAAGTAGAAGTAAAATTCTTCTTCTGTGCGAAAAAGAGCGTGTCAAATTTTGGCGCCCAACGTGGGGCCTTCAAGCAAAAAGAAACTGCGTTTGGTGAGACCAGATAGAGCACTTTGGTACTAACATTATCAAAATTTTTTTTTTAAATTTTCATTTATCAATATTTGCGCTTCTGATATGTTGTCTTACCTCGGATGAGATTTTTTTGCTGATAATGCAATATTTTTTTTTGCGGCCTACCTATTGTTTTGTAGTAGCCATCAGAACTTCGCTGTTCTGACGGGTTTTCGTTATTCTTTCTGTTAGGACATTGCTGTCCTAACCGGTTTATTTTTTTTTTTAAATCTTTTTGGTGAAGTTTAATTAGTGAAACTTATCTGAAAATTTTGTTGTGCAAATTATTTGCAGTTTACAGTGTCAAGTGCAATCAGTGTTAATATTTTATTGATTTTTCTTTAAATTTATTTTTGCTTGTGTGTTATTTGACTCGTAATAATTTACGATGGATTACAGTATGAGAGTGCATTACCTTAGAAAGGATATGCTCATTTATGAGTTGCAAGTTCGTGGCATTCCAGCTGATGAAACGAAAACTGTCGAAAGCCTTCGTGCATCTTTACGCCCATTGTTGCAGATGGAGAAAGTTAGTAAGTCTATAAGTCACCCTCCCTATAATATGGATTTTGCTGAAGAAAGAGCTTATGTGGCGACTAACTTGAGGAAGACTAAATTGGCGATTAAGTCCGTTACTGGAGAAAAAGCCAAGACCAAATTTGAACGTCTACAGACACACTTGGTCCATCTTCTCAACCGAATTGATCGTGTACCAGTTAACCAACTGTCGTCAGAGGATGCTGACGCACGAGCAATATTAATTGCAGAAACCTTATCTGCTCTTGACGAGCTAGAGCAAGTATCCAGACGAGATCCTAACTTGAGTGTCTTATTGGATGCAGCACGCTCGGGATGTTCTGATTCTGATGATTCGTCAGAAGATGAAGTGCCTAGACCAACTCAACATGGTTCAACCCCAAATAGACAGCCAGTGTCGAACTTCAAGGCACTACGTATTGAAAAATGGGGCCTTAAATTTACAGGAGATCCCAAGAGTATGTCAGTCCATGGATTCTTGGAGAGAGTAAACGAGCTGAGATTGGCTCGTAATGTATCAGAAAGAGAACTGTTTGAGTCTGCCATAGATTTATTTGAAGGCAAGGCATTGAATTGGTTTAGAGCGAACCGTTCCCGGTTTAACAACTGGAGAGAACTAGCTGAACTGCTTTGCAGACACTTTGAACCACCAGATTATCGTGCTCGACTCTTTAAAGAAATGCTCGAGAGGACTCAAGATCCATCAGAAAGCATAGTGGACTATCTTTCAAGCATGCAGGCTCTGTTTCGGCGTTATGGTTCCCTCAGTGAGGATGCAAAGTTGGACATGATAACTAGGAATTTAGCTCCATTTTACACCACTCAGTTACCCATAGTGAACTCATTGGAAGAATTAGAGGAGCAGTGCCTGGTTTTAGAAGCCAAGAAATACCGTGCAGAACATTATGTACCGCCATCTCGGAAGCGACAAGGATTTGTAGAACCTGATTTCGCCTTCGTCTCAGATATGCAAGAAGCCTTACCTCCAACTAAGGTCAATGAAGTGAGACATGTCAACCCTCCTACTACCAGTAGAGGTCCTAGAGAAGTAGTCTGTTGGAATTGTCAACAAACGGGACATTTTAATCGAGATTGTCAAAGCCCTAGAAAAACACACTGTTATCGTTGTGGAACACCTAATGTCACTGTAAGATCTTGCCCAAAATGTGCTAATTCGGGAAACGCTTCCCGGGGGAATCAATAGGTCGTACGATTTCTCCCAATACCAAGCGTGTATCGACCAATGATTTTGACTTTTCATCCAAAATTCTTTTAGATTTCATCATTAGTCACGCACGAGGAGATCAACGTCCTTATTTGGAAGTTTCTATTATAGGTAAACCTATAAGAGGTTTGCTGGATTCTGGTGCCACTCGAACACTTGTTGGCCTTCCTGGATATGAGTTGCTACGGAGTTTGGGACTGCAACTTTTAGGTAAAGAAACAAGATGTACAGTTGCTAATGGAGAGAGCTGTTCTGCTATTGGTTACATGCAAGTACCGTTTAGTTTAATGGGAAAAACCCGCATGATAGATGTGTTAGTCCTGCCTGCACTGGCTCATACCTTAATTTTGGGAGTCGATTTCTGGAAGAGCATGGGAATCGTACCAGATTTGAATCAGGATGTTTGGCATTTCGCAGATGAAACGAATTCTACTCAAGTACTTAGCATACGGGATGAGAGTACCCTTACTATTGCTCAGCGAATGACTCTTGATAACTTAGTCAAAGAAAAACTTGCTTTAATGGGTACAGGCCTGGGATGTTGTAAGGTGGCTGAACATGTTATTGAAGTGGAGCCAGGTACGAAACCTGTCAAACAAAGATATTACCCGGTGTCTCCATTTAAGCAGAAAATTATCGATGAAGAACTTAAACAAATGTTGGAGGATGGAGTCATCGAACCTTCGAAGAGTGCTTGGTCCAGTCCGATATGTTTAGTGCGCAAGAAGGATGATTCCTACAGATTTTGTGTAGATTACAGAATTTTGAACAGTTTGAGCAAGAAAGACGCATATCCCTTGCCCTATATTTCTGCCATTTTGGACCGCCTGAGAGATGCAACTTACCTCAGTTCCATCGATATCAAATCCGCATTTTGGACAGTTCCCTTAAGTGAATCTTCGCGTGAATATACTGCATTTACCGTCCCTGGAAGAGGACTATTTCAGTTCCGTCGCATGCCTTTTGGTTTAACCAATTCACCAGCAACCTGGCAGCGTATAGTAGATACCGTCCTTGGAGCAGACCTTCAACCAGCGGTCATGGTATATCTGGATGATATAATTCTCATATCTCAGGACTTCGATGAACACCTACGTCTGTTGGGCTTAGTTTTCGACCGACTACATGAAGCGGGACTCATAGTTTCACTAGAAAAATGTCAGTTCTGCCTGCCAGAATTGAAGTACTTAGGATATGTTGTGGACCGTCAGGGACTCCGACCAGATCCATTAAAAGTGGAGGCAATTGTAAATATTATACCACCGAAGAATGTCACAGAAATTCGCCGATTTATTGGTACAGCATCTTGGTACCGTCGCTTTGTTCCGAATTTTTCATCCACCATAGCTCCGCTAACTAACTTGACTAAGAAAAATGTCAGATGGTCATGGACAACCGACTGTGATAGAGCCTTTAAAGCGATCAAGGAAGCTTTGGTTACAGCACCGATACTTACCTGTCCTGATTTTAACCGTCCTTTTGTCCTGCAAACCGATGCAAGCGCATATGGCCTTGGTGCAGTTTTAACACAGACTTTTGATGATGGTGAGAAAGTAATATGCTTCCTATCACGTTCACTGACTAAACAAGAAATGAAATATACAGTCACCGAGAAAGAATGTTTGGCAGTGATTTGGAGTGTGGAGAAATTAAGACATTATTTGGAAGGGGTACACTTCACGGTAGTAACTGACCACCACTCGTTACTATGGCTGCACAGATTAAAAGACCCTCAAGGTCGTTTAGCGCGATGGGCGCTTCGTCTGCAACCCTATGATTTTACCTTAATCCATCGCCCTGGTAAAGAGCACATTGTTGCCGATTTTCTGTCCAGATCCGTTCCTGTTTCCGCTGAAGCTATTGACACCGACGATAGTGATGTTCCGATGTCTTCCACCACTGATGGATGGTATAAAAATATGTTTGTAAGGCTTGAACAACAACCAGACAAATTTCCTGCTTGGCGTGTAGAAAACAACATGTTGTATAAATATGCGAGAACCAATCATCCGGACCTTGGTACTCCATCCAGTTCTTGGAAAATTGTCGTTCCTAAGGATAAAAGGCGCAAGATACTCGCTCGTTGCCATGATATACCTGCTTCAGGTCACGTAGGCGTATTCAAGACCTACTGGAAAGTATGCCAACGCTATTATTGGCCTAAGATGAGGAGTGACGTCACGAGTTATGTGAAAGCTTGTCGAGTTTGTGCCCAGCACAAAGTAGAACAAAAACCTCCTGCAGGATTAATGGGTGACCGTCCAGTGATAAATCAACCTTGGCAGTGTATCAGCCTGGATTATATTGGACCGTTTCCTCGTTCGAGGTCAGGTAACACTTACGTTCTTGTGGTTACCGATTATTTCACCAAATTCTCCGTTTTATTTCCTTCTCGTTCAGCGACAGCTAAATCCCTCACCAAACAGGTTGAAGAAGGTATTTTCCTAATGTTTGGATCACCACAGTTCCTAATGTGTGATAATGGAGTACAAATGAAGTCCAAGGAATTTCAGAACCTATGTCAACGCTATAAAACCAAGCTATTCTACACAGCATCTTATCATCCACAAGCCGATCCGACCGAACGAGTCAACAGAGTCATAAAGACCATGATGCGATCTTACATCAAGAACAATAACCACCGTACCTGGGACGAGAACCTAGCTTCTATAGGCTGTGCTTTGCGAACATCAAGACACGAGACCACTGGATTTACTCCGCATTTTCTTAATTTTGGGAGAGAACATAAGTTGTACGGACAAGACTTTGCAGAAGAGACTGCTAACACCAATGCAGACCTTCAAGATTATGTCAGGAAAAGACAAGCCGCCTTTGTGAAATTGTATCGCGAAGTCCAGGACAAAATCAAGTCATCCCATGTTAAAAATCAACGAAGATACAACTTACGTAGACGACCCGTTGAGTATGCACCTGGACAAGAGGTTTGGCGTAAAAACAAAAGTCTTTCCGATGCCGCGAACTATTATAGTGCCAAACTGGCTCCGGCTTATGTGGGCCCGTTCATTATTAAGAAGAAAACAGGGTCCTGCACCTACGAACTTCAAGATCGAGCAGGACAAAGTAAAGGTGTTTGGCACGTAAAAGATCTCAAACTGTATAATCCATCGACCGCAAATGAGAGTTCAGATAATGATTAGTTTTACCTTTAAATATTTTTCTTTAACTTTACCTTATTCCGTTTTCTTTTAATACCTTTTTTTTAATGCCCTGCAGTGACGGGCGCAGTGGCGTTTGGATCCATCTGGGCGCGAGACTTGATGGATTTGAACACTATCGCTTAGAATTGTGCTGCACTGGTGAACTAGTGGAGGTAGGAGTCCTCCGAAAGCCGTGGCAAGCTAGGCCTTCAGTCAACTTGCTGCTATTACGCGTAGTAAGTCTGCCTTCAGCATTTTTACTACTTTTACTTGCTATCATCGCTTTACGTCTTTTCTTATGGTATCATCTATCTTTACCTTATATAAATTTCTTTAACTTTTGTGGCTTTAGTAACATAAACTTGGAGTTTTTTTTCTTTTGGCGGTGTCTTGCAGACACCCATCTTGGCGCGAGACGTGATGGGAGTAAACACGACACATGGTCATTAGTTTGTTTTTCTCTTAAGGCGATGATTTATTTTACTTGTTAGCTCAACTACCTGAAATTTAGCATATTTTTATTTGAGTCATAAATTCATTAATCTTTTAGTAACTATAAATTTACCTTATTTGAACTTACCTTAAATTTACCTTATCTGAACTTACCTTAAATTACCTTATTTTAATTTACCTTAAACTTACCTATTTTGAATTTTGTAATACACTGATTGCAATGATACTTGATAATTTGTTTTGGATAATTTAATTCACCTTAACTTGATTTGACTTATGACACTAATCCGTATCTTGCTGAGTGATTTCGTTATCCTAGCTTGATCTGATTTAGTGTCCTTATTGTGACTTTCTTATATTACCTTACGTTACCTTGATTATCTTACCTCACCTTGATTATCTTACCTTACCTTGATTATCTTATCTTACCTTACCTTTATTATTTTATTTTATTTTGGGTTTAATTATTCAGTTAATTTTACCTTCATATCTTCCAAGCCTTATTTAAGTCATTGGCTTGGTTACTTTATCTTACCTTGGGTTTAATTATTCGGTTAATTTTACCTTCATATCTTCCAAGTCTTATTTAAGTATTTGACTTGGTGTTTCTTACCTTACCTTGATTTACATTATCTTTTCTTGTGTTTAATTATTAATTTAATTTTACCTTGATATTTCTTTATAGTCTTATTTGACTAGCTATTTTTGTTATCCTGGATTTGACTTTGGTCTAGGTCTTGGTACCTAGACCCCTATTTTGGCGTTCTATATTTGGGCTATAGTTTAACTAGCCAAAATAGAACCTTCCCGATTATGACTTATTTGTCCCTATCTCCTTGTTTAGGCTGCGCGGTGTTGGGTGCTACCGAATGTCGCTTCGACGTTCTTTGTTGGAACTATTGATCCTTCGGAGAGCAGACCGACTGGAAGGGCTGTTCAGGGGGGGCGGAAGTCTGACCCCTGGGGTAACATTTTGCCCATCGAACTTGTTCGGCGGGCCAGGGGAGGGCCAAGCTACTTTGTTCGGCCTGAGCTCAAGTCGGCCTATTAGGTTGCGACAGGCCGGTGGCAGTGCCACCTTTCAGAGTACCCTACCTAATTTATTTTGTTTTTATACAGGGACTGATGTACTACCCATTCGGTGCATCTTTTAGTTTAGTGTATACTATAATTCACTTCCTTATGCTCGGTGGAACATATGGGCTATCCCTTTCTCTTCTTAAATTACCTTGGTTGTATATTAGTTATATTTTCTTTTTAGTTTTTCCACCCTTTGGTTGACTCGACGCGTGACAGTTGGTTATCTGTTTTGGGACGCTCTGGAGTGAGGCTAGTACACGAGGTACCTCACGCTTTCTTCGAGTGTTACGCAATGCTAGCCCCCTTACCATCTTTGGGTTAATGTTACCAGGCTGTGCTTCCTGCACCCTGAAGTTTTATTCCACCCCGGATACTCCTGGAGGGGTCGCTGGTTGTCTAGCGGCAAGGGGACCAAAGTTAATTTTTATTTTTAATTATTTTGGTTATTGTAATATTTTGGGTTGTCGATTACCTGAGTTAGTGGGTTTAGTAATCCACTAAGCTGCGGGTATTATTTTTAGTAGGTGTCTTTATAGACAGTTTGAGAAATTACCTCATTATGCCTTTGGTTTGTTTTCGTCCTTGTATTGGAACCACACTGGTTCATGAATTTTCATTTTATTTCTTTTCTTGGTTAATTTTGGTTGGCTAGGGTTGTCGGCCATGGTGATGCTTGGCCTAGCGGAAATTTCGGTTTCTCGGGTGTCAAATCCGGACCGATCTTCGTGGCCCTACACTATAAAAAGCACATTTGGTTTTCTTGGTGCTGAAGTGTTTGGCTGCCGTCAAGCGTGCCACGATCTACGAACCCGGTTTGGCTTTTCTCTGTCCTACTTTTCTTTGAAAACTTAATCTTTTTAACTTAATATGTTTTTGCCAAACCCAGACCATACCTTTGGTATTTAATTTCTTTATTTTCTTTTATTGGGAGCTGATATGATGAGTACGGGTGTATTATGACCTTGGCGGAAATTCCGGAGCTGGGGACACGTTTTCCCAATTTTGGTCTATGTGGCCACTATACCATTAAGGCACAGTTGACTCTGCGGTGCGGAAATGGTGGCTGCCGTCAGAAACACTCAGGCCTGTCATGTCATGTCAGAGTTTTTTTTTTGGTTTAGTTATTCTTCTGTTGGTGTGAGTATATGTTTTGTTAGTAGCGATCCACTGGTATCTTTCACTCTCTTCCGTTGCTTCCTAGGGGAATACCCCCGGAGCTCCGGTAGTTAATTTTTTTTTTGCCTTACCTTGTAAATACTGTAGATTTTTGAGTACTTATCGTCGGTTAATTTTCTCGAGAAAATTTCCCTCCTTTCGTAGGAGAGGGGGAGTTGTTACGGTTTGTTTTGTCATACGAAATTAAAGTATTATTATTATAGCAGTTGCAACAATTAGTTGAGTTATAAGACTTCGACCTACCTTTTTGAATATATTCCCTTATTCCTTGAACGTTTTATTTTGATTTGTTTTCCATTTAGTCAAAATCTTTCCTAACCTCGAATTTAATTTTTACAAATTTTCCGTCACTAGTCTGTCTTGGATCCAGCCTTGTTTTCCCTCTTTCTGTATAGTTAATCCCTAAGGAAATATGTCTGAATTTGGCCCTAAAAACTATAGTTGCCAATAAATATAAATTAGAGTTTGTTTACCCTGACAAACGTGAAACGTCATTTTTGACATTTGAATCGGCCGTAATTATTTTCTGTCGAGCCTGTTGCATACATCTTAGTTTTCTGTCCTGAGCCGCCCTCTGTGACTGTTGTTGGAAAACGTCGAAGCCAGGAACGATGGGATCTGCGTTCTGAGTTCTAGGTCCCTTGATTTTAAAGGTTTCTAATGTTCATTCATGCATTACGGTTCGAGGTTGACCAAAATCGTAGGTGGGATGCATTTGTACTGCCAATTGTACGAACTATTAATGAATGTCGGTTTATGGACACGGAAAAATGTATTTAATTGTTATAGTTTTGTTGGTATATTGCCGGTGTTCATTGGTTAAGTTAATTTTTACTGGCAGAACATCGTGCCAATGCATTGAGGGGAATACCATGGAACCAAAGCCTTCGAAAATGTACCTAATTGAGTACCAAAGTGTACTTACAAACAACCTCTTGTGACGTCGCTTTGCAAGGAAAAAATCGATATTGGAATTTTTCGTCAAGGATTGGGTGTGGAGAGGTTCTTTTGACAAACTGATCGCGTCGTCGACTGTATCGTATTCTAAAGTCTTTAGAAAGACACCCAAAATTGGGATCTGTGAATGCGGTACAACTAATTTCTTTTACGTTGTTTTGTTGTTTGCCATTTTGGCGTTACGTTGTTGGTCCAGTGAGGCCGTTTTAGTTGTTTTTGTAGAAGAAATTCGACATCTCTTCGTCGGTTTTTACGACGACAGCGGACATGTGGACTTAGACCCGACCCGAGATCGACAGGTATGCCTTTTTGCCACTATGAAACCCTTAAAAAAACACAGAATTCCGCGATTAAACTGCTATTTTAATTAATTTTCGTTGATTTCCTTTTTGATTCTATTTTTTTTTTTACGACGTCCACGTTTTTAATTAGTTTTTCTGTAGTTAAAACTTCTCTAAATACAAGTAGATCGCTACATTTCGTGGTAGGAAAAATTATGTACAGATGGTTCTTTTTTATTAAAAATTAAATGGGGTTTATGTGACCTTCACAGGTTTGTAGGTCAAATTCTTATCGATACCTAATTTTTTTTTAGTCAGCTATGCTAGCTTGATTTACTACATTCTTTGATAATGTTGGTCAGAACTCTACCGGGTGACCCAAGGTTAAATTTTATTTTGTTATTTCGTATTCATAGTCATAGTGAATCAGTCATTGGTGTATGCCCGTGAATTGGAACCTAATGATGTTTCTTTTTATCAACTAATTATGCTAATAAGCGATAGCCAGGTCATTAAAAATTCATATCTTGTGTTCTGGAATGTCAGCTGACAGCGTTAGAGACCGGCAATTTAAAACTATAGTAATTTGGGTAAATATTTTAAATGTCTGACAGTCAGAAGTGTTGACTTTCGTATTTCACTTATTCTTTTTCTGCTGCTAATTAGCTTTTAATTAATATTGGGTATAACATAGACGGGGCTGATTCTTAATTATTAGATTTGGTTACAAAATTTCAGGGTGGGTGTAATATAGTACCGTTAACTATTCACTATGGCCTATGGTATTTGTTCATTCTTGGGTTACGCTTACAGATACGGTATGGTTATTCTATATTCATAAATATTAAGCTACATTTACTATATTTGGATGTATATGTTTAGTAATAGTAATACTGAATTTCTCTTTTGATTATACTTAACGTGCTAAATTTTATCACATTGTATTTTGCGGCTAAACTTTTCTTTTGTGTAATTAAGCGATTACCTAACAATTTTGGTTATTTTGTCACCAGTGTATGATCTAATTGTTTAAGATTTTTGTAGCTGCATTACTTATGTAAATATAATTATTTTATACTTTTATGTAAATTTTAACTTAACTTTGATTTGTTAATTAATTGGCTTCGATATTGCCTGTTTATTTTTTTTTTGACTTGATGTCTCTATTTAATTCAAAATATTTCCTTCGGTTTTACTTTCTGGATACCAATGAATAATTGTTTAAGGCCTTCAGCCACTAAAAGTTTTTTTTTTGTGATTTAAATTTAATATTTCTTCTAAATTATATTTGCATAGTACCTGAATTTTACCTTGCCTTGACGCATACCTTTTGTTTTATCAGGGTCTTTCTTTCTGCTGGGAGACAGCACTTCTTTTTGCTGGGAGACAGCACCATCTCTTTTGCTGGGAGACAGCACAATCTTTCTTTTTACTGGGGAACACCGCTACCCCACAACTTCTTTTGGGCTGGGAGACATCTCCAGCCTTTGATCGTGCTGAGACAGTTGAGCTGCCTAGGCCACGTCAGCATTGACCTAGGAAACCATCATAAGGGGACGAACCCCTTCAGGCAACCTTTTATTTTTTTTATTGTAGTAACCAGGATCACCTTTTTCACGATAACAAATTTATTCAATTTCGGCCCTAACCATGGTTAGCAATATTTAATTTTAAAACCGATTAGTACTTTTTTTTTATTTCCCCCTCAGGGTTTACTACAAACTGTCACAGTAATAACATAATATTAATAATAATACCTAATAATTTTATTGTATCAAATTTCACAAAATGACACGATACACTGATGTGTCATTAAAAATTTTGCCCTAACGAATCTGTAATATATTAGTAAATTTGTTTTTAATGGTAGTGTTTTATTTGCCTCACCAGACAGCGCAGTTTCTATTTTTAACTTTTATAATATGGTAACTTTATGTGAGTGAGTGAGCTGAAAGCGAGGTCCCAACATCATCTAGGAGGGTTTCTGTTTTTCACCCGGCTTCGAAAACAGTGGCGCCCTCAATCCACCCCTCTCTCCGGCATTGGAGCTAGGGCAATTTTTTTTGGCACGCATGCGCAAGCCTCTCGCCTTCAACTCAACTCTTTACGTGAGTTAATTTTGTAAATTCTCAATATCTTTTTTTTTAATTTTTTTTTTTACCGAACTTTGAATTTTTATTTATGAAGGGTAAGTAGAAGTAAAATTCTTCTTCTGTGCGAAAAAGAGCGTGTCAAGTTAAACGCCACCAGCAGCAGTTAAGAATAATATAAGGGAACTTAATACTATTACTAATTTACTCCCCTTTTTCTAATTCTTTTTATAACCTATACACCTTTATCTCCCGCACGTAAACAGCAAATCCGGGCAGGCAATAAATTTCAAGAGAACACGAGTCCTTGTTTTTTAAAATGTATATCACCAGCGTTCCTTCATTATTTTTAATTAATAAATCTCAATACTTATACCTACTATCCTTTTATTCTTTAATATCCTATAAATCTCTATCTACACGCGTAACCCACTTCCGTAAATCTAAAAGATTTGAAAGGACCCTTTGTAAAATATATTATCACACTTTTGCTCGACATACCATAAAAATCAAAACCCTCTTTTATGCTTGACAGGTAATAAAGCTCGACCACCGAAAGGGACGGGTACGTCGTAAATTTATTGGCCCTCAAGCCGGTAAACCGATGCAAAAGAACCGCTGACATCGCGGCGTCGGCACCGCGAATCTCAATCGCTGTAGCACACGTGGGCTATAATTAATTACTACATTAATCTAAAATTATGTAACCCTCTTTATAACAAAGCTTGACAGGTGAAATCGATACAAAAGGAACCGCTGTCATCGCTGCGTCGGCACCGCAAATCTCAATCGCTGTAGCACACGTGGACTATAATTAATTAGTACATTAATCGACTGTCTGACATATATTATGGGGCCCGTTCCAAGTGTCCCTATAACTACTCACATTTATTTTTTTACATTTTTAATACAGTATTCACCATAATTGAACCACTCGCTCAGCCTGCTAAAAGTATTCCTTTTTGGCAAGTTTATTGATCACTTGATCAGGTAGGTTGTTTAAAAGTCAAAATAATCTTAAAAATATTTACCAATTTTGTGTTTATTTACTACCCAGATAAAACCAATAAAAAAAAATTGAAAAAAAGTTCTACATACGATTTTAAGCTCTTATCTTGTTGGGAGTCTGGGCTTGATAATTGGGCAATATTACTAAAAATAAGTCACTTGTAAGTATACAGATTTAATAAAAATTTATTAAATGACCTTTCTGCTTTTTGTAGCAAGAAAAAGTCACAGGTGATCCGAAACATATATGTATGTTTTTAACATAATAGTAATACAGCTGTCAAGAGCATGGTGGTGTGCAAAGTTTGTGACAAAAATATCCCAAAAACGCAATTTAAAATACCCTGCGAGGGCTGCAATGGGTGGTTTCATACGTCCTGTGCGGAAGTAAGTGAAGTGGATGCAAGGCTTTTACGAGAACAAAAGAAAAGATGGATTTGTAAAACACGCAGAAGCAAACAGAAAAGTGAGGTTAGTGCCAAAAAAGGCGGGAACCAAAAACACGGGAATACAAACGAGATCGTCAAGATCGCATCACCCAACGTAAAGTCGAATGAAGAAGTTAACCATGGCAACACACCTACAGCAGTAAAACAAAATTCCCATCTTTCCGAAATATCACAATCCGACAACTACGCACCACTGAATGACAGCTGAAAACAGAAATTTCCGAAATAAAAGAATCTTTACGATTTATAAATGCTACTTTCGAACAAGAGAGATCAAGAAATAAAGTAATCGCAGATATGTTTGAAGACACGCGAACGGAAAACGCCGAAATTAAGAGGGAGCTTTCTTATTTGAAATCTTATGTCAATGGGGAAGAATCACGAAACATAAGAAATAATATTGCTGTCTCAGGTGTCTGTAACAGTGGAAACGAAAGCTTGGAGGTTATAACAAATAAAACCATAAAATTATTACAACACATTGATGACTCGGTAACAAAGGAAAACATTGTTCAAATTAGGATGCCTAAGCCGAAGAATAATGAGAAAACAATGGACACCGGGGTAGTTGTTGTCCGGGACAGTTTAGAGGCCAGAATCTCTATCTTAAAGAAAAAACGAAAAAAGGGAAATCTAGCAGGTGAAAAGTGCAATATAAACAATAACAACAGGCAAATATTCATAAATGAAGAAATGACAACAACAACATATAGACTTTTGAAAGAGGCAAAAAATCTTAGACAGGCAGGATATAAGTTTGTCTGGCAAAGGGGGGAATGGTCTTTGCTCGGCAAAAAGAAGGAGATGAACTTACCCGAATAAAGAATGATGACTATATTGCAGAATTATTAACAAAAATTAACCAAAAATAAATCAAGTGAATAAATTCCCCATGACAGAAACCTTTCAGTTCCTAAAGCTGCTTTCAACTGTGATAAAATAAGTGATGATCTGCCAATAAACTTACTTGACGAATATCAGTCCATTGAGACTGCTCAATATAAAGGCTTGTGCGAGTGTGGTTTTCTTAAATACTTAAACAGTATATCTATGATACATCTGAATATAAGAAGTCTGGATAAAAATTTCAATAATTTAATAACGTTGTTAGATGCGGAACCAAACTCTGTTGATGTTATAATTCTTTCGGAGACTAACATATTAAAAAATACAATGCAGTTTAACATTGATGGTTATGACATGTTTTACAATAACAGCACTATAAATAAGTGCGATGGGTGTGTGGTTTATGCCAGAAGCTGCCTCAGCCCCGTAGGTAGCATAGTAGAAATTGATCAGTTTTGATTGGGTTGGGTTGGGTTTTTAAAAATAGAATTTGAGAAAGATAATATTAAAATTGGTGTTGTGGCAAATTACAGATCCCCCTCAACGTCTCCTGAGACCGTTATATCAGGACTTGGTACAGTGCTGAGAGTTAAATCGGATAGAGATGTGGGGGTCTTGGGTGGCGATATAAACATAAATCCGTTAAATGAGGGCTCAAACGACACCATCAATTATCTTAACTGTATGTCAGAGCTAGGTTATAGGCCACGAATAAATAGGGCTACTAGAATTGACCGAACATCAGGTACGTACACCATTTCTTCACAAAAAGTAAGGAAAACAGTAAGGTAAATATACACTCAGGCATAATTATGTCAGGTCTCACTGATCACTTTCCAATTGTGCTACAGATAAAATATGACAACCTTGTTGAAAACAATATAAACAAAAAATCATCCTATGAAAAATTAGAATATAATAAGCTAAGCACACTTTTAAATAAAACTAACTGGGATGAATTATACCAAATAAATGATGTAAATGCAGTCACTAGTAAATTCGTTAGCATACTGCAAAATTGTATTAATTTATCTACAAAGGTTATAAAACACACAAATAGAAATAAAAAAAGAAAACCTTGGATATCCCAAGCAATAATAAACTCCATAAAACGCAGAGATGAGCTAAAAATATATCTGTTATTAACCCCTATAATGAACAAGCTCTGAAGGAATATAGAACTTAATAGATAGAACGTAATAAATTGACTAAAATTATAAACAAAGCTAAATGCACTTATTACACAAATAAAATAGTAACACATAAAAACAACATGAAAAAACCATGGGAGGTGATCGGTGAGGTGACAAGTGAGCCTAAAAAGAAAACCTGCATGATTAAAAAACTGAAAGAGAATAATATGGAAGTCTCTACCAGCATCGATATCGCTAACCTTATGGCAGACTACTACAGTAGCGTGGGTAAAACTTTAGCAAACAGTATACATCAAAATAATTACCCATTTAATGTTAACAACAATAATAATGTGAATGCTTTATTTTTGAAACCTATTACAGAGTATGAGGTAACAAAAGAAATAAATAGTATGAAAAAAGACACAGCTTGTGGTGATGACAGTGTTCCATCAAATGTTATAAAAATAAACTATAGAGTACTATTGAAGCCACTGGTGTATATTGTTGATAGAATTTTTGATTCCGGAATATACCCGGACTCCTTTAAGCACTCTGTTATTGTGCCTATATGTAAGGGTGGGGACGGCAGTGATAAGCAGAACTACAGACCCATCGCACTCACTAGCTCAATAGGTAAGGTTGTTGAAAGTGTATAAAGTTGAGTTTGTTGGACTCTCTGAAGCAGAATAATTTGATGTCCGACTTGCAGTTTGGTTTCAGGGAGGGTATCGGCACAGAGGACGCCATCTGCAAGGTAACTGATATAACAAATTCAGCAATAAATAACAAGAAAAAGGTCGCCGCAGCATACTTGGATCTGGCTAAGACCTTTGACACTGTGTCACACCAAATTCTGCTGACAAAGCTGGAAGACATTGGCGTTAGAGGTATTGCTTTGCAACTATTTGAGTCATATCTTCTAAACAGAACACAAAAAATAAAGGTTAATGGCCAACTCAGTGACAGCAAGATGGTAGAGTTTGGTGTGCCGCAGGGCACTGTCCTTGGACCAGTCCTTTTCTCTATATATGTGAATGATATGACTAGAATCTTAGATAATGCAACAGTAATTTGTTATGCGGATGACACTGTAGTAGTAGTGGTGGGTGAAACCTGGGATGACACCCTTACTGAACTGGAGATGGCACTCAGTAAAATGAAGCTGTGGCTGGATAGAAATCTTCTTACTCTTAATCTAACTAAAACGTAATACCTGGCTTTCTCACTTAATGAAAGAGGCTCGGCCCCCAACATCAACCTTAAAATTCATAGCGAAAACTGTATAAGAGGAAATTATAAAAACTATATCTGTGACAGAAAACTTAGCCTGGAAGAGTATGTGAAATACTTGGGTGTCTATATGGATAAATTTTTAAAATGGGACACACATGTGCAAGAGGTCACTAAAGAAATAAGAAAGACAATATACAAATTTTACCTTCTTAGGCAAATAGTGTCTTTAAAACTGTTAAAAGCAGTATATAGTGCAATAGTGGAGTCTATCTTGAACTATGCAGTTGTGGCCTGGGGGTGTGCTAGCAGATCATGCCTTAGGCAACTTAGTATCCCACAAAAATCAATCATAAAGATTATGTTGAACAAACCAGTATTAACCTCCTCAGAAAAGATTTTTCAAGACAGCGCACACTGGTTTGTTTGAACATTGCAGCTGGACAAATTTATTTTATTCCAATATTTATGTTTTTTGTCGAAAACTGAGGTGGTTATATAGGTTTCAAGTTAAAAGTGCAATTTCGAAAGCGGGCGCTAGATTATAAGTTACAAATTATACACTGTGTCCAAAATACGGAGGACCAGTACATGGGTTTTAACAACCGAGTGCGATACGAGGTTGGTGAAATTATGGCAAAGTTGTACATTTAGGTGTCAATACAATATGTTGTTTAGAATTGTTTAATTCCGAATATGTCCGAAGATATCCGGAAAAACCCGAGATTTCAAAAAATCGATTTATTTGTTTTCCTGAAGGGCTTATTTAAAATAGGATTCCAAAGTGAATTGTACTTTTGCATTGCCATTTTTTTCGCTCTATCTAGTAATAGTGGTATCCTGTTGTTAATTCGACGTTTCGTTTTTAAGGGATCATCATCAACTTTCTTTTTTAAATACGAATTTTCATTTCTTCTATTCTTTTTCAAATGCCATCTACAGCAGTAATAAGCTTCTGTGTATATTTGTAAAATTTTCTATTTTTTTATTTTTATAACAAAATACATAATATACGAAAAAAATATACACTATATTATAATTCTTCTTCAAAGTAATAAATTATTTTCATAAACTTAATTAAAAAACACCATCAAGTAGAACAATAAAAATAACTACACTTTATTATTATTCTTCTTCAAAGTAATAATAATTTGGCTTATTTTAATAAACTTAATTAAAAATCACCATAAAGTAGAACAATATGTAACAATTATTACAACTCGAACATCGGAAAAAATATAAAAATAAGGGAAAATATTTCTACTAATAAAAACACAAAATTTTTGTTGTTATCAAGAACCCTAAAAAGGTTTTTTAGGTCTTCCTACTGTCTCTGTAGCCTTAAATGACGTAGATGGCTGAGGTTGAAGTTTGCATATTGTAAACTTAATTTCTTCTCCTCCTATCCAATCTGCATATTTTGTCAAAAACTGCTTTTGTGACTTGCCGCAAGTTGACCATTTTTGTAGAAATTTTGCAGATATGCTAGCTAGTTTTATTTTTATATCACGTATCGACTCTTCCGTTGCGTCAGAAAGACCAAATTTTCTAGAGATAAACAGAAATAAATTGTCATTTCTATCGCTCTTAGAGTGCTTCAGCCATTCATGAAAAAACTCGATTTTGGGTAGTGAATATATAGCTTCTGAAAAAATAAGAAAAAAATAAGTTAGACTGAGCTATGGCGGCAAAACTTTACAATAAAATAAAGTACCAACTTGTAACTTACAAATAATATATTTCATAACCTGGATACATCTGGATACATTTAGTTATCCTTTCACAAATTCTGTGCATCGAAGTAGTTTATATAATTTGAAGATATTAGTTTTCATTTTTGTATGGCAACCAATAAATTAATAATTTCAAATATTTATTTTGAACCAGTTACTACTTACCCTCGTAATTAAAATTCATCTTATAAAATATCTAACTAATAATAATTATCGAAGAGATACGTATTGACAAACACTGTACAAAGTAAACTAATAAATACATATAAATATACCTACCGTATCACTTATATTCTTTGCCTATCAGCTATTTATAAACAATTTTTGACCCAAGAACTCTTTATATTTCGGACATTTAGATCTTTTTTTATGGGTTGTACGTGATTGTTAGTAATAGTTAGGTACTGAGTTTTGTCCAGTTAGAATCCCCAAACGAACCAGTGTGGCAGCGGTATCTTTAGGATTCGACAACTCTTTATCTTGTCAACTATTAAATCTGCAAGAAGGAGTGGCCTGGTGGGTGATCTGTTCGCACATCCATTCTCAACGAGGGCGATTTCGAATGGACGCCTTGCAGTGCCAGATACACTCTTCACCTCAACTCAAAGACATTTTAAGTATTTGGCACCTAAATTGTATAACCTACTCCCTAATAGCTTAAAGAAAATAGAAAGTGCTCCTAGATTTGTAAAGGGCTTAAAAGATTGGATTGGAGAAAACTACAATCATGTCACTGAAAGAGTCGTACTGTTGGCGGATTAGACATAAAATATAGTGTGTATTGTATAGAGAAATACGGATTTAAATAAATGTATTGTGTACTTTTTTATTGATGTATGTGACAAAGATGTAGAGATCGTCTATTGATTTGTCGGAAGCACACACAAGCCCAATACAGGCTTAGGTGCTTAACAGTGAACTAACTGCAATAATGAGGATCTCTACAATCAAAACAAGATGAACTATAGTATTAGTCTTATTGTTTGTAACAAATTTGATTTGACAAAGTTTGATGTACTTATACATAGTGTAAGTGTGTAGAATTGTGACTTATAATAAATTATCTTATCTTATCTTTAAAAAAAAGTGCCGCCGCGCGGCGCACACTGGTCGAAATCACTTAATATATGACATTGACATTAGTAAGCAAAAGTAGAGATCCAATATGTATAAAATATATTATCTGCACTTACTTAAATACTAAAACTACAAAACGTGTATGTTAGAGGCTAAATCTAATATACAGGGTGAAGCTATTTGTCGAATACTATGTATTTTCTATATAAATATTTTTAAAGCAGACTATTCGGTCACATCGCTTAAAAATGTAATAACTAATATCTAATAAATAATTATTGTAACTCAATGCAAAATTTACTAGTTCGATTAAATATACAGGGTGAACGTACAAGCCTGATTTAAAATATATGTTTATGTTTTAAAATATATGTTATGTTATAAAATATATGTTTTCAACCCAACCCAATCAAACCCAATCAAATGCACTCTGGGCATAACTTCGGCCCAAAAACGCTTTCTATATCTAATTCAATATACAGGGTGAATTAACTTGACTAAAAAGAGACCAACAACAATTTTGTTGATTTTAGTATAAAAAGTAGATTACATTATGGCAAAAAAAAACAATTTTAATCAAGTAAACCTACAGCAGTATGTCATACTTTAAAACTAAATTTTACTAAAGCGACATTTTACAACAAAACTGTCACAAATCGAGAAAATATGTCATAATCGGGAAAAACTGTCATATTCTGGAAGTAACTGTCACAGTTAGGAGTTTTATAATATTGCACAAATTTTAAAATTAAAGTAATAATAATTATAGATTGGTCCTAACCAAAAAAGTTTATTCGTCATCAGAAGAGCTTCCATTTTCAATAATATTTTGTTCAGTGTATTCCACTTTTGGAGGTTTTAACAAATTAAGAGATTGAGGTAACAAAGATTTGTTACTTTTGGAAGGTTGTTTTCTAAAACTTGAAATAATAGGATCTGAGGAAACTAGAATCAACGTTAAAACATAGGGATCACACGTAATTAGTGAAAACATACCTTAACATTAAATTACACCCCTTATAAATCCTTTATAAATAATGCATATCCCCTGTTATATAATGGTACATAGATAATAAATTTCGTGACAAACTAATCTACATTAAACAAGTCAGTAAACCCCGAGCAATCTTTAAAAAAATAAGACCCGACGGACAGACAGACATCAGACACACCTACATACACACATACAAATCACACCACTTTTAACTAGTCAAATCAAGAATGTTAATGAAACAGATTTTAAAGGATTTTGTAAAAGTAACTTTCCGTCGGGTTAGTCCTTTACACACTTCCTTATATTCGTTGTATTAAAATAATTACATATTTGTAATTTATGCCTAAAAACACAAGCCGTTCCTATGTCCCTATCAAAAATTATTAATGGATCTTAAGGTACTACAAATACAAATAGGTTACTAAAAACAAATAAAAAGCCAAAAAACCTAACTAACCTAAATGATCTAAAGCTTTTTTAGCGTACAGCAACTAAAGTAATTATTTTTTACTTACCAAAACTAGTCGAAGGACCTTGTAACATAGCCAAAATCTTTTTCGTACGGTTAGACATATTAATAAGAAATTTCACTCTTTTTTTAAGGTTTAAAACTTAACCATCGTGCGAGACAACAAAGACCAACATAACCTCTTTTTACATTTTTGTTTTGGTACAAACGACTTAAGTCAACAATACACCTACACTTATAGACTTAAGTTGACTCAAGCCAATATTACCACTACATTTTTAACAATAAAAAAGTCTTAAGTCACTTAAGTCATTTTGACTGCTTTAAAAAAGTTAGGTCCCTTGAACCATCGCTTAAGACTAGCTTTGTATAAGGAATTGACTTTAGTCCTTTAGATCAGATATTCCGATGTTAATGTTTAATCGCATAATGTAGTTAAGTCAATCTGGCCGTTTTTTGACTTAAGCCCTTCTGGCCGCGCACTAGAGAGATATATATATATATATATATATATATATATATATATATATATATATATATATATATATATATATAATATATAATATTATTAGGTATTAGACATGACATATTATCATGTATCATGTTAATTCAATTTAGTTTAAAGAAATTTTTTAAGACAGTATTTTACACGAATCGGACATAGAGTGCATTTATCTATTCTTATATCGAGATTATTTTGAATGGTTTTTTCTCTTTGTGTTGTTGATTTTATGTAAACTGGCCAATAGCAACACAAAATTCCACCATTCTCAAAGACCCATTTGCTGGATATGACTGCCATTGGAATTTCACCATTTTGAGAATCCCCACGAAATTCCACAATAACATACTCACTAAAAGAACAAAGAAGACAGCCAAATGCAATGATTAAAGAAAATTTTACAAAACGAAAAAATTTATGTTCTTCTATGGATGAATAAGGCTCTATTTTAACCCTACCTCCACCTTACTGTAAATTATTTCCGATAGGTTGCTGGTTCAGCTTCATCAAGTCGCGCAATCTCCGGCAGTTGCGACTTGCAGGCAGTAAAAGACATCTATTGCACTAAACAACTTGTATTTATTACTTGTAAATATGCATGATTATTATTTTTGACAGCAGTACAAATGACATGTATTCTTCATTTCTGTTATTACGAGATGTTATTGTGGTTCATTTATACCGAATTTCCTTGTTTTACAAACTATAATACATGACTATGCCGAAGAATCAAAAAGGGGGACTCTTTCCCGCACTGGTTACACCTAATTTGTGTAATAAGAAAGAAAGGGAAACTTTTTCCCGCACTGGTTACACCTAATTTGTGTAAGTTTTGTTGGTCACACACTTGACCGACGCTGTTCTGTAGTACCAAGGGGCACGACAGTCTTTCCGTAATTTGTGTAAGTTTTGTTGGTCACACACTTGACCGACGCTGTTCTGTAGTACCAAGGGGCATGACAGTCTTTCCGTGTGGTATGTGGTTAACTACCACTGTTTTCCCGTTACAGTGAAGTTATCCACAGATTTCCAGCCACAGATGCTGACGTGCGGAAAATTTTATTTGGACTGTAAAAATTAAAGCATTCTAAGGTGCGTGTGTGTAAAAGTCTCTGCGTGGAGGGAGGACGGATCGGGGCTTGAGAGTGTCTTTGGGCGCGCGTGCGCGTCTCTCTCTCTCTCTGTCTCTGTCTCTGTCTATTCTTACAATAATATATACTGTCTTGGTCAATCTCCAGACGTGCTCTAACGATATAATATAATTCGAAACACTGAGAAACAAAACTCCTTGAAGATGTTTTATCAATGGACATAAGATCCTCTATCCCCTTATCTCAAAAGATATTCGATTTAATATAAAAAGTTAAATACAAAGTATTATTGTTTTCAAGGGAACTTTTATATTATATACCGTTCACGTATACAGGGTACTCAGTTTTCCATGGTCAGCCATCAACTTTGAAAAATTAAATGGGAGACCCTGTATATTATTTCGGATATGGATTCCTCACAAAAAATAAGAGTGACTTTCTGTAAGAAATCTTATAGCTATCTCTCGTGGTTTAGGATATAACAGCCGTTTTATTAGTTTTTTTTTGCTAAAACGTATTTATTAAAAGTAGGAGGAAAAAATATAAGTATATTATATTTTATGAATCTGCTATTTTTTTATATGAGAGTATACCATAATTTATAATTCTAGTTGTTTGATTTGGCTATAAATTATCCAGGGTCATGTCAGAAATTGATCCGATCTGACTGACTAGTATATTTTCAATAACGCACCCACCGCAGAATACAATTCCAACCAACATGTCTGAGAAAATATCCAACCAAACCAAATCTTGCATTTAATAAAAACCAACTAACGCTGTAAAATCAAATCAGCTATGGAAAAATAGAGTGCTTTGGAAACCAACGTAAACAGAAAGTGTCAAATAATAATTTTAGTTTGTTGTGCGTTTAGTTTATCATTGACTTATAATGTCTTATAGTGCCGAAGAAAGATTGAATTTATATCAATTTATATCAATATCAATTACTATTAGAGCATATCGTCAGAAGTATCCGGAAAGAAGAATACCAGAAATTTCAATATTTGGGCGAATTGAACGAGACCTCGAACAGCATGGTGTTTTAAAATATGTTAAAAGAAATAAACCTATCCAACTATCTTGGATGATGCAACGCAATTAAATATATATTTGTATTTCGAAGAATTTACAGAAAATTCCATCAGAGATGCAGAAAAGGACTTAAATATTGCTAGAACTGATATCCATAGGACGCTGCAAATAAATAATTACAGGGCATTAAAGTTGGCTAAATTACAACACTTGGAACCAAACGATCATATTATACGCTTGGAATATTGTAATTTAATGATGGACCGTCATTTTCGTGATGGCAATTTTTTTAACAATATTTGTTGGACGGATGAAGCGATCTTTACTACTTCAGGCATATTTAATAGAAAGAATTCTCACTATTGGTCTCAAGAAAACAAAAGAATCGTTAAAACTATACATCAAGGTCGTCGTAGTGTTCACTGCTGGTGTGCAATTTACAGGAATCAGATAATAGGTCCTATATTTATGGTTAACCAGTTAAATGGTGCGGCGTACTTGTAGCTATTGACCAACAATATCAGACCATTACTAGAGGTCAATGGTAACATAAATAATATTATTTACCAAATGGATGGATCACCTTGCCATAACACCCTTCAAGTAAGAAATTATTTGGATGAAAATTTTGCAGAGGTCATTGGGCCAAATGGAAATATTCGTTGGCCTCCGCGGAGTCCTGATTTGACCCCTCTGGACTATTTTCTGTGGGGGAACATTAAAAGACAAAGTCTATAAAAATAAACCTCAAGATATTAATGATCTCAGGAATCGAATAAGGGAAAAAATTGAAATTATTAACGAAAGTAATGCAGTAAGAGACGCCCTAAGAAAACTGGAAGTCATTTACACAACTTTTATTGCCCAGAATGGAGGGCATGTAGCACATTTACTTTAATTTTACGTTTTCTGTTTATAGTTTATTGGTACTTTCGTTATATGTATTTGTTTTGTTTATTTTTATATATTGATTAATTTGTAATCAATTTCTTATTTTGTTAAAATATTAAGTCGTCATTGGTTTGAAATGAAGTATTAAAGATTATTGTTATATCGAATATAGGTATTTTATTTTACAAATCATTTGGGTTGATTATTTCCTTAGAAATTTTGGTCATGTTAGTTAAAATTGTATACTACAGTAGGTATATTATTGGAAATCTACTACACAACTAGAATTATAAATTATGGTATAGTCTCTAAGAAAAAAATAACCGATTCATAAAATATGATATACTTATATTTTTTCCTCCTACTTTTAATAAACACGTTTTTAGCAAAAAAATGAATAAAACGGCTGTTATACCCTAAACCACGAGAGATAGCTATAAGATCTCTTACAGAAAGTCACTCTTATTTTTTGTGAGGAATCCATATCCGAAATAATATACAGGGTCTCCCATTTAATTTTTCAAAGTTGATGCCTGACCATGGAGAACTGAGTACCCTGTATACATGAACGGTATATAATATAAAAATTCCCTTAAAAACAATAATATTTTGTATTTAACTTTTTGTCCTAAATCGAATATCTTTCGAGATAAGGGGGTAGAGGATCTTATATGGGAGACCCTGTACATTGCCTCTACAGTAGCAGAGTTTATTGTAGGGCCGTATGCCGTATATCTCAAAAGGCCTAAAAATTAAGTATTGCTGCCTTTTAAAATAAAGTATAAATTGCAGCTAAGTTTACCTAAGTTGTTACTACATGAGTGGGGGTGGAGGGTTAAAACGATTAGCTACTGTTTGTAGAATGTCTACATCAGTGGTTCTCAACCTTTTTATGGCGGCGGAACACCTCTGGTAGTAATAAGAAAATAGCGGAACACCATCTTTGTTAACATGTATATATTAAAGTGATCCTTTTTTTCAAGAGCTATCTAGGTGTTTTTTTGAAAAATCTAACAATCTACGAAATGGACAATACATAAATAATATATTTTTGTCTAACAAATAAACTAATATTCGAGATTAAACTGGTAGATTCTAAAAATACAAAAAAATAAGAAAACTTGTATTTTTAATGAAAACTATAACGATTTTTTTGTCAAAAATAAATTGAATTTTCATGATCCTTCTATGTAAAAATAATTTATTTTAGTGGGATATTTGACCTTGGTGAATTCTACAGATATCTGCAATATCTGGCCTTATATGGGATAATGCTACTCTCATTTCATCTTGCAAATTTGTTAATCTTTCCCTTTTTTTAGATTTTGTGTTGGTCAATGTTGAAAACCCAAACTCGCATAGATATGAAGTCAAAAGTGTAGCAAAATGTTAAGTGCCTTTTTGGAAAGAGCTGGATATTCCTCTTGTACAAAAATCCAAAATTTTTCAAGACCTACCTCTTTAAACTTTATTTTTAACGTGCGATCAGATGACAAAGAAACAAAATCATCCTCTTCTTGCAGAGAGAATTCGTTACTGAACGTATCACCTTCATAACTATTTTTTCCTGTAATAAAGATAAATGTTCTGTTATAATAGGAATAATTTCTTTGTCATCTTCATATTGAAGTAATGGAAACATATCTGTTGTACTTTTTTCTATTATACGATTTTTCTAAAAGGAATTTTTTTTCTGAAATGCTAACAATTTATCCGTAGATGTTAAAATATTTTCGTTTTTTCCTTGAAGGCTTGTATTGACGCTGTTTAAGTAATTAAAAATCTCGGCCAAATATGCCAGTTTAGCACACCATATATTGCTTTCTAAATATTTGACAAAAGAATTGCTACCTTCTTTTTGAAAAAACGCCAACAGTTCCTTTTTGAGTTCATAAACCCGACTTAGCACTTTGCCTCTTGATAACCATCTTACTTCAGTGTGTAAAAGTAAGCATTCATATCTAGATTCCATGGAGTGGCAAAGCTGTTTGAACATACGTGTTTTTAATGGTCTCTATTTAATGTAATTGACCACAGACACTACTTGCTCTAACACAGACTTTAGATCCGTTGGTAAGGTTTTAGAAACCAAAGATTCCCTATGTAAGAAACAATGCGTGGATATGAGGTTTGGATTTCTTGTTTTAACGAGGCTACAGAATCCTTTAATAGAGCCAACCATGGATGGAGCTCCGTCCGTACAAATTCCTACGCAGAGGTCCCACGACACGTTGAACTGTTCCAAATATGAAGTCATGGAGTTAAATATATCATGACCTGTTGTATGTTCAGTGAGTTCTCTGCAGCATAAAAACTGATTTATTATGTCCTTTTCATCAACGAAACGAACAAATCCTAATAACTGAGCTTTGCCACTTATGTCAGTAGATTCGTCAATTTGCAACGCAAAATTTCTTCCGGATGATAGTTAATTTGTGACTTTTTTTCAATATCTGCTGACATATCTACAACCTTCCATTTTATTGTATCATCCGAAAGAGGAATTTTTAATATTTGTTTTTGTGCCTCGGGGCCGAACATTATTTTGACTATTTCAAGACATGCGGGTAAAATAAGAGACTCCGCTACGGTATGCGGTTTTTGTTTTAATGCAATCAGTTCCGCTACTTTATACGAAGCCATTTGTGCTTTATCGGAAATTATTACCATCTTCTGAAAGTATGTTGATTGTTTGTCTTGCATTTCCAATAATGTTTTGAAATATTCCTTATTTTTTGATGCTAGAAAAGGGACGCTTTAACTTAGCAGGAATCATTGCACTATTGACCAATTTTTCGCCACATGCAATACATTTTTGGATTTGACAGTCTTTATCTCCAGTCCAGGTAAAGCCAAAACTCAAGTATTCGTCCAAATATTGTCGGGTCGTCGATTTCTTGTTACGTTTTCCTTCATTTTCGCGTGTTGGTTGCGTATTTCCACCAGTTATAGTACCACTGGTACTTGCTCCCTCATTAATTTCTTTAACGTCAAATTTTCGTTTAAGAAATTTTTCCATCTTAAGTTCTAACCATAAAACTATAATATAAAAAATAAATATAAGCGAAATTGTCTTTGTTGCAAGATAATAAATTACCTGATTAACCAAGTAGAATGTCTCAGATGTATATTGATCAAAACTTAGCTCTAGAATTGGAAGTCCAAACGTAACAATAAAATCTCGAAAACTGCACGCGCAAAATCACTTTTAGATCTAAACAGGATGAAGCGCTTGCGGCGACTTGACATATGAATGCATGGACAAATAAAGACAAAAAGACGTGGCGTGGGTAGGATGACGAATAGATGTTGCCAAGTTGTGTAATTTATCGCAAAATTATTTTAATTAAAATATTCGGATTACTCGAATACTTAATAATTTCGCGGAACACCTGGAACAGGCTCGCGGATCACCACTGTTCCGCGGAACGGCGGTTGAGAACCACTGGTCGACATAGTGACAGAGTTGATTGTAAAATCGTATGAAGGCTTCAGAAGCCTAGAAATGAAATTCTACAATGAAATATAAAAGGCTGCTGAGTATATCCGAGGTTGCCACTCAATGAGTGTAGGTTGAAAACATGAGCTAGAGTCTGCAGAATATCTTGGTATTGCCAAGGTTGATTGTAGACCCGTACGGAGCTTTCAGTGGCGTAGAAATTAAATATTACAGTAAGGTGTATTGAAAAATGAAGTGCTGCTGAGTCAATTTGTTGTTGTCACTCAATGAGTGCAGGTGAAAAGCATGAGCTAGAGTCTGTTGAATGTCCGCGTAATGAAAAAGTTGATTGTAGACCCGTGCGGACGCTTTCAGTGGCGTAGAAATTAAATATTACTGTAACATGTATTAAAAAATGAAGGCTGCTGAGTCAATCTGAGGTTGTCACTCAATGAGTGTAGGTGAAAAGCATGAGCTGGAGTCTGTTGAATGTCCACGTAATGCCAAAGTTGATTGTAGACCCGTACGGAAGCTCTCAGTGGCGTAGAAATGAAATATTTCAATTACATGTATTAAAAAATAAAGTGTTGCTGAGTCTATCCGAGGCTGTCTCTCATTGAGTGTAGGGTGAGAACGTGAGCTAAAGTCTGTAGAATGCCTCTGTGATGCCAAAGTTGATTGTGGACCCGAGCGGACGCTTTCAGTGGCGTAGAAATTGCATATTACTGTAACATGTATGGAAACATGAAGGCTGCTGAGCCAATCTGAGGTTGTCACTCAATGAGTGTAGGTAAAAAGCATGATCTGGAGTCTGTTGAATGTCCACGTAATGCCAAAGTTGATTGTAGACCCGTACGGAAGCTCTCAGTGGCGTAGAAATGAAATATTTCAGTTACATGTATTAAAAAATAAAGTGTTGCCGAGTCTATCCGAGGCTGTCTCTCAATGAGTGTAGGGTGAGAACGTGAGCTAAAGCCTGTAGAATGCCACTGTGATGCCAAAGTTGATTGTAGATCCGTGCGGACGCTTTCAGTGGCGTAGAAATTAAATATTACTGTAACATGTATTGAAAAATGAAGGCTTCCGAGTCAATCTGAGGTTGTCACTCAATGAGTGTAGGTGAAAAGCATGAACTGGAGTCTGTTGAATGTCCACGTAATGCCAAAGTTGATTGTAGACCCGTAGGGAAGCCCTCAGTGGCGTAGAAATGAAATATTTCAGTTACATGTATTAAAAAATAAAGTGTTGCTGAGTCTATCCGAGGTTGCCTCTCATTGAGTGTATGGTGAAAAAGTGGGATAGAGCCTGCAGAATGCCTCTGTGATGCCAAAGTTGATTGTAGGCCCGTGCGGACGCTTTCAGTGGCGGAGAAATTAAATATTACTGTAACATGTATTGAAAAATGAAGGCTGCTGAGTCAATCTGAGGTTGTCACTCAATGAGTGTAGGTGAAAAGCATGAGCTGGAGTCTGTTGAATGTCCACGTAATGCCAAAGTTGATTGTAGACCCGTACGGAAGCTCTCAGTGGCGTAGAAATGAAATATTTCAATTACATGTATTAAAAAATAAAGTGTTGCTGAGTCTATCCGAGGCTGTCTCTCATTGAGTGTAGGGTGAGAACGTGAGCTAAAGTCTGTAGAATGCCTCTGTGATGCCAAAGTTGATTGTGGACCCGAGCGGACGCTTTCAGTGGCGTAGAAATTGCATATTACTGTAACATGTATGGAAACATGAAGGCTGCTGAGCCAATCTGAGGTTGTCACTCAATGAGTGTAGGTAAAAAGCATGATCTGGAGTCTGTTGAATGTCCACGTAATGCCAAAGTTGATTGTAGACCCGTACGGAAGCTCTCAGTGGCGTAGAAATGAAATATTTCAGTTACATGTATTAAAAAATAAAGTGTTGCCGAGTCTATCCGAGGCTGTCTCTCAATGAGTGTAGGGTGAGAACGTGAGCTAAAGCCTGTAGAATGCCACTGTGATGCCAAAGTTGATTGTAGATCCGTGCGGACGCTTTCAGTGGCGTAGAAATTAAATATTACTGTAACATGTATTGAAAAATGAAGGCTTCCGAGTCAATCTGAGGTTGTCACTCAATGAGTGTAGGTGAAAAGCATGAACTGGAGTCTGTTGAATGTCCACGTAATGCCAAAGTTGATTGTAGACCCGTAGGGAAGCCCTCAGTGGCGTAGAAATGAAATATTTCAGTTACATGTATTAAAAAATAAAGTGTTGCTGAGTCTATCCGAGGTTGCCTCTCATTGAGTGTATGGTGAAAAAGTGGGATAGAGCCTGCAGAATGCCTCTGTGATGCCAAAGTTGATTGTAGGCCCGTGCGGACGCTTTCAGTGGCGGAGAAATTAAATATTACTGTAACATGTATTGAAAAATGAAGGCTGCTGAGTCAATCTGAGGTTGTCACTCAATGAGTATAGGTGAAAAGCACGAGCTGGAGTCTGCTGAATATCCACGTAATGCCAAAGTTGATTGTAGACCCGTAGGGAAGCCCTCAGTGGCGTAGAAATGAAATATTTCAGTTACATGTATTAAAAAATAAAGTGTTGCTGAGTCTATCCGAGGTTGCCTCTCATTGAGTGTAGGGTGAGAACGTGAGCTAAAGCCTGTAGAATGCCTCTGTGATGCCAAAGTTGATTATGGACACGTGCGGACGCTTACAGTGGCGTAGAAATTAAATATTACTGTAACATGTATTGAAAAATGAAGGCTGCTGAGTCAATCTGAGGTTGTCACTCAAAGAGTGTAGGTGAAAAGCATGAGCTGGAGTCTGTTGAATGTCCACGTAATGCCACAGTTGATTGTAGACCCGTAGGGAAGCTCTCAGTGGCGTAGAAATGAAATATTTCAGTTACATGTATTAAAAAATAAAGTGTTGCTAAGTCTATCCGAGGTTGTCTCTCATTGAGTGTAGGGTGAAAAAGTGGGCTAGAGCCTGCAGAATGCCTCTGTGATGCCGAAGTTGATTGTAGACCCGTGCGGACGCTTTCAGTGGCGTAGAAATTAAATATTACTGTAACATGTATTGAAAAATGAAGGCTGCTGAGTCAATCTGAGGTTGTCACTCAAAGAGTGTAGGTGAAAAGCATGAGCTGGAGTCTGTTGAATGTCCACGTAATGCCACAGTTGATTGTAGACCCGTAGGGAAGCTCTCAGTGGCGTAGAAATGAAATATTTCAGTTACATGTATTAAAAAGTAAAGTGTTGCCGAGTCTATCCGAGGCTGTCTCTCAATGAGTGTAGGGTGAGAACGTGAGCTAAAGCCTGTAGAATGCCTCTGTGATGCCAAAGTTGATTATGGACACGTGCGGACGCTTACAGTGGCGTAGAAATTAAATATTACTGTAACATGTATTGAAAAATGAAGGCTGCTGAGTCAATCTGAGGTTGTCACTCAAAGAGTGTAGGTGAAAAGCATGAGCTGGAGTCTGTTGAATGTCCACGTAATGCCACAGTTGATTGTAGACCCGTAGGGAAGCTCTCAGTGGCGTAGAAATGAAATATTTCAGTTACATGTATTAAAAAATAAAGTGTTGCTAAGTCTATCCGAGGTTGTCTCTCATTGAGTGTAGGGTGAAAAAGTGGGCTAGAGCCTGTAGAATGCTTGTGTGATGCCAAAGTTGAGTGTAGACTCGTACGAAAGCTCTCAGTGACGTAGAAATGAAATATTTCAGTTACATGTAGGAAAAATAAAGTGCTGCTCAGTCTATCCGATGTTGTCTATCTGCTGCTAAGTAATATTTGAGGTTGTCATTCAATGTCTGCTGGTTTACTGGAGAGAGTGGAATGTAAAAAAAGCCCCTACAGAGACATAGTTGACTACAGTGTCGTACGGAAGTCTCCAGAGGCGTAGAAATGAAATGGTTCAAGGCCATGGGATGAAGTAAATAGGTATAGCATTTCGGAATTATTTTAAAAATTTCGTGTTTTTTTTAATAGCAGCTATTGCGAACACTTGCCTAATACGCATTGCAGAGGGCACAGAGTTCATGTTGAAATTCTCCTGTAGTTGCACAGTTTTTCGTGTGTGCGAATCTTGTACAGCCCCGGCAATATTGTATTTTTCTATTA
Organism: Philopedon plagiatum; assembly: GCA_963971165.1. Lineage (NCBI taxonomy): Eukaryota > Metazoa > Arthropoda > Insecta > Coleoptera > Curculionidae > Philopedon > Philopedon plagiatum. The sequence continues at coordinate 32,199,368 of OZ020193.1, read as the reverse complement.
TTTTCTTCGTTTCCACAATAAATGCAAAATTTTATCATATCCGAATTTTCAAATAGTAACTTCATAAGATATTTTCTGTGTTCCATGGGATCAACGTAATCTTGTAACGATTCATTTTAGCAAAATTTTTCGAAGAAATAAATTACATAAATTCCACAGTTGTATCCGTCTTGTTGATGTACGTGATTTAAAGTTTAAATTTCCCAATTTTGTTCATTAATTTAAAATTCTGATGTTTCTTATAAAATGGCAAAAACGTTTGAAAATTTAAAAAAAAAATAATTTTATACTTCTCGTTTCCCATTGGATTGGATATATTATATAAATTTCCTTTCATTGAAATTTGCTAATGCCAAACAAAAGTGATTATTATTTTCTAGAAACGGCATTACTAATATCTTATTACCAATTGGTGCAATTCGTGTTATCACGTACTCTAAATTTTTGCTATGATACAATATATTTGTGACACATGTGCAAGTTATTAAAGAATATTTATCTTCATCGTTAATCCAATGTGATGTTGTTATTGTATTCCTGTAAATAAACTTTTCCGGTTAGTTAAACTTTATTAGTGATGCAAAGATATCTTCAACCGTAAAAAGAGTAAAAAAATGGTAAAAACAGTCAGCATGGTATTTGTATAAAAAGATAATATAGAAAATGTAAATAACTGGAGCAGGTTGGCGGGCGATCGAGGATCCAAAAGTGGCTGGCAACTGGTCCATGGAGCGGTGGTAGGCGGTGCATCTGGAGATCATCGGCGGTCCCACACGGCTGTGCAGAAGCTTCGATGAATTTGAGTCCCTCCGCGCAGGACTCCGGATACCAGGGCAGCGGAGAGCGCACGTGGGAGGGCGAGTCGTTGAAGGACGGCATCGTTGGAATTGCACCATGTACCTCGCGCGCCGATAACCAAACCGGAGACGTGGATCGGCTCCTCTGGATAGGAGGCCCTTATTGCTTCTAAGAATGGTGGAGTAGAGTATATTGCGACCTTGTTGTCGGCATGGTCCTGCAAAGGGCGGGGAGTTTCCCAACAGACGCACACATCGACGATGTCAGTCCGGCCTTGGCCTCTGATAATCAGGTCCGGCTTATGGAGGCGGCCGTCGGTGTCCCTAATAGAAAGCTCAACCTGGACCAATAGCCCTTTATCGGTACAGGATTTGGCGAACACTTTGACGGCGTGGTCGTGGCGTCTGATTCTCTCATGATGGGTGAGGGGGCAGCGTTGCAGGACGTGCAACAGGGTCTCAATACGGTCGCAACCGGCACGGCATTTTTTGGCTTCTGCTGGGACTCGGACGTTGTGGAGTCCTCCGGTGGTAGGCAGCGTGTTAGTTCTGAGCTGCATTGCCAAAACGTAGTCTTTGCCGGTCCATGATGGGGGTGGATCTGTCAGCCATCTGCTTGCGCCCTGATTCCTGGAGTGGTCGGGAAGTCCGGCTCCACTCGCGGCGTTGTTCAGTTTGGAGCGCCAGTAGGCTGCCTGTTCATTGCGGCGTCCAAAGGGGACAATGGCGTGCTGTAGTCGTGCCCGAAGGCGGGTGACGTATGGGGCTCGTAGGACTCCAGTCAGTTGGGGATCGCCCTTGGTGGTCAGGCGGTCGAGACGTCCCAGAATAATATCAGGGATTCTGGCAGCAAGACAGAAGAGTCCTAGGCCTCCAGATTTATTCTGGGTGTACAGCAACGCGTTTGAGGTTTGGGCTGGCAGATGGAGGAAAGCCTTGACGGTGCGACGAACTGCTTTATCCGCCTGTTGGAGAAGTTTGGCAGTCGTCTTGGGATTCTGCAGGCTGAAAAGAAATTTGGACAGGATGTAATCTTGCAGCAGAACAAGTTTTTGGCTCGGTTTTAGTGGAGCTCTTTGGAGGTTGTTGAGGGCACCTTGAAGGGAGGTGGTTGATGGTAGGTCGGTGCCCATGAACCCGATTTTGTGGCCCAGGTACTTGAAGGAGGAGTCTGCATCCAGGATTGGAATTGGATCCCCACGGATGAGAAGCCTCGTCTGAGAGGACAGGTACAGCTTCTTCTGTTTGGGGAGGAGCTTGACTACTAAGCCGGAACATTTTTGTGGATTAAGTTCCATCTGGCGGACCTCACAGAAGTTGGTGGTGCGACCTAGCAGGATCTGCAGCTCTCTAGAGGAAGGAGCCAGGAGCAGCAGATCATCAGCATAGGCGAGGCTGTTGACGTTCGTCTCGTTGATTTTGAGGCCAGTGGGTTCAGAGTCAAGCTTGCAGAGCAGCTCGTCTAGTACAAGATTGAAGAGGAGCAGTGAAAGTGGATCACCCTACTTAAATAACTTCGACACCGAAATATCTTTTTAAAACAAATTTTATTTACGTTAAAATACAATTTTGGTAAATATGTCTGTTCAAGACGAGATTACAACAGAGAATGAATATGTAAAATGTAATAATTGTCTTTTTAGAATATTATGTTGACTTGACACTCTTCGGAGAATCGCAGGCCTGGGAAAGTGCTGAATTGGCAGGTTCCATGGTAGCCGGTACACATAATTCCTCCCTCCTTAAGCTGTCAAAATAGAGGAGCGATTTTGAGAGGTATCGATTTCTTCAACTTTTCTTAATTTGGCGGAATTTCTTCTAACATACTTGATGAATATTTGCCTCTTCTTTATTAGTACCCAAAGTACTAAAACCAGTAGAAAAAAGGTTAAGGTGCTGCCAAATATTAAACTGTGGATTGGTTCGTTTTTTTCTTTTATCGGTGATAACTGATTGGCTAGGTCTTTGAGACGGTACATTTCTTCAAAATTTATATTGGTGTAATTCGGTGTCTGATATAGTTGAATGGCTTTTATTTTGGCAATTTCGACAGTCGGTAATATTAGTGGTTTTCCTTCTTGCAGAGTTACGTCATGGACAAATTTCTTATTTCCTGCTTGGATGTTACAGGAATTCGGAATCTTGATTAACGTAGGAAGGTCGATTTCCAAATATTGGTCTGATTTACACTGAGAGAAAATTCTTTCTTTCGGTGAGGGTAGGACAAGTATTTCTTCCGGTGTAACTTGTTCGATTATGGACTGTTCGCTTCTTATTTCAAGGATGTGGCAATCACTGGTGGAGGCGCTTTCCATTATTTGGAGAGTGCAGCTGTCTGGTGGGTGGAACTTTTCCATACAGTAGTAGGTTTCTTCCAAAGATGGACAGGTAGTTTCTTCGAACTGGACTTCGTTGTGGTGTCGTGCCAAATAAGGGTATTTGGGGATAAAGACTTTTCCTTTTTGGATAACAGGATATAAATGGAAAAAGGTAAAAGTTTCGGGCTTAATTATAGGTACATGTATAGCGAATATTAATTTGGTTTTTGAAAAGCTTACTTGGGTACCAAAAATTTGATAATAGGACAAAATGTTTTTAAAATTCGGAACTTGATTTTCACTATATATTGTTTTCAAGTAAATAATCATTTGTTGTAATTCAGAGCTGGATATTATTGAATTATGCAAGGTGTTTAATTTAGCAAACATTATGGCGTCTTCTAAATTGTCAATAAAAGTTATTAAATTTTGACAATCGAGATTTATTTGAGATAAGATACCTTGGAAGCTTATATAGCTGTTTATATTGTTTACGTAATTTTGTATTGTTAACTGAAAAATATTTAAGCTACGTTTCAGTTCTTTTTGATTTGAGTTAAGTGTTAATATTGTTTTATTATAATTTTCAATTAAATTTTTCGATAAGGATATTTGTAAATTAAGTTCATTATTTGTATTTTTCTGATTTTGACGTAAGTCAAAGATTGCTTTGTCATAACGTTCTCCATCGTCTGCATCTAAAGTTCCGAAAAGCCATTTATTTGCTTTTCCAACTAAATTTACCAATCCCCTTTTATTGCGTATGTGTGGGTGTAAGTTTTCAAGTTTTTCTTGAGTTGTTTGAATAAGAAACTCCGTGCGTAAAAGAATACTTTCTAACAATCCCTGGTATGATATTGGATTATTAGGTGTTTCTGATATGTTAAAATTGTTTTTTATATTGGAAAAATATTTTTCGAGGTTTTCTAATTGTGTTATTATTTTGTCTAAATCTATATAATGTAAAAATGTGTGCTTAGTATAAATTATTTTTGTCATACCGAGTTGGATAGGTAGGATAGGATTTTTAATAGTTGTTATTTGTATGTCGTTTAGGTCACTGTTGACCGGAAGGATTTGAAGAACCGGAAGTAGTAGGAATATCAGCTTCATTTCTTACCTGTAAAGAGGACTTTTGTTTAACTCTTGGTTTTCTAGCTGAACTTTTATGATATGTTCCTTTTGGAGTTATTATTTTAATTTTACTTTGGCCCTTAATTTCTGATTTTTTAAATTTTGGAAGGTCTTTACTCCTAAATTTCGTTTTTACATACGCTACGTCTTCCTTATTAAAATCAGGGGGTTCTGAACGATTTTCGTTTATTTTGGAAATCATTTTTTCTTTTACTTCCGCATTTCTTTTTTGAATTTTGCTATAAAGTTCTTTAGCTGTTTCTTTGTGATTTTGTACGTAATTGGATACAATTATCTGATCATTAATGTCAAATGGGTCCGTGTTGTTAATATATCCCTTAATTATTTCAAAAGGTGTATATTTTGTCACACTATGTATAGAATTGTTGTAGCCTAAAATTGCTCGTTTGATTAACTGATCAGGGGTAAAATTAGTTTTTTCGTCTTTTAAACACCGATAGTGTTCAATAATGGTAGAGTGAAACCTTTCTACGGGGGAGTTTGAATTACTATTTTTTGGTGTTGTATAGTGTAGCTCTATTTTGTAAATTTTGCAGAAATCTTCAATTTCTTTATTTTTAAACTCTGTTCCCGAGTCTGCAGTAATTTTTTGGGGTAACCCATGATGTGATATAAAATTAAGAAGGTTTTCTATTACAGACGGTCCTGTTACACTTTTTAGGGAATACGCTTGCCCGTATCTAGAAAATGAATCGATTATCGTTAAGTAAGACTCACCCGATATTTTAAATGTGTCAATATGAATATGTTCAAAAGGCCTTGAGCTAGTGGGTGTTAAGTTAAATTTTATTACAGGCGGATTCCTATCATATTTATTTTTTAAGCATATTTCACAGTTATTAACGTGATTTTCTATATCTACTGACATTTTCGGCCAATAATATTTTGCACCAAGGGCCGTTTTCATTTCATTTATACCGCGATGGCAAGTTTTTGTGGTATGATATAATTCCAATTTTTCTTTTTGGTCATTTACAATATCTTGCAAAAATTTTGTACAATGAATAAATTTGTAAGAGGAGTTTTTAAAGAGATTTTGAAGGGTAACGACAAAATTTCGAGTTAAATTGGGGTTTCTAAAATAAATTGCGTAAGTTTTCCTTGGGTCGATAAATTCCTTTAAAATCTGAATAAAATGAGGTGTTGGATTCCGACTTGATACGGTTACTAATAAACGCGTATTTTCAAATATTTTGTCAGATGTGCATTGAATTTTATCCGTGTCGCCCTCTGTTAGTATTAATTGATTTTTAAAAGTATTGAGAGATTTTTCTGAAATCGCTATATCAAGAATCGGTTCTTCTAAGGAAGTATGTACTGTTTGCGAGTCATCTGTGACGTTTTTATTTTGGGAGGTACTTGGGGGTGCAACTTGAATATTCGAAATTATATTTATTCGGTTTCTTTCAGGTGGGACTTCTAGTACTTCTTCAATGATCGCGTCGTCGATGTCGGGGAGGTCGTCTGGATTGTTTAAATAATTTTCAATGGTAAGGTCAATGTCTCCGGGGTTATTGTGCGTTGATCGTGTTTCTACCGCATTTAAGTCAATATTTGTGGGGTACCTTGACAAAGCGTCAGCTGCTTGATTGTTTTTTTCTTTTTTATATTGAATGGTGTAATCGAATTCTTCGAGTTTGAGTCGCCATCTGACAAGCCGCGAATTTGGTTCTTTTAATGAAAAAAGCCACTGTAAGGGTTTATGGTCAGAAAAGATCGTGAATTTTCGACCGAATAAATAAGGTCTAAAATACTTGCAACTCCACACGATGGCGAGTAATTCTTTCTCGATAGTTGAATAGTTAATTTCCGCAGGATTTAAAGTTCTAGACGCGTAGCATATCGGGTGACCATTTTGAGATAAAATTCCGCTAATTGCATACATCGAAGCATCAGTAGTAACGTCAAATGGTTTTTCAAAATCGGGATAAGCCAACACGGGTTCAGAAATTAAAACGTTTTTGCATGTATTTATGCAGTCTAGAAATTCTTTTGTATGTTCGATCTTTTCGTTCTTTTTTAAACACTGAGTTAATGGTTTGGTTAGTTTAGCAAAGTTTTTGATAAAACGTCGGTAATACCCTAATAATCCTAGAAAAGATTTTATTTCCCTTTGTGTTTTTGGGATCGGAAATTTTTTTATTGCTTCAATTTTTCGCCTATTTGGTTTAATGCCTTCTGGCGTTATTACATGCCCTAAAAATTCTACTTCTTTTCGTAAAAACTCGCACTTATCCAATTGAATTTTGAGATTTGCCACTTTTAATTTTGAAAATACCGCTTTTATATTTTGAATATGTTCTTGTAACCCGACACTAAAGATAATTATATCGTCCATAAATACCATACAAATTTTATTTTGGAGGTCCTTAAGGACTTCATCCATTACCCTTTGGAAGGTAGAGGGTGCGTTTTTTAACCCGAAGGGCATTCTTAGGTATTCATAGTGCCCATTGTCGACTGTAAAGGCGGTCTTTTCGATCGAATTTTCGTCCATTTCTATCTGATGAAAGCCGCTAGCTAAGTCTAGCGTAGTGAAATATTGGGCTCTACCCAATCGATCCAATATATCGCTAATATTGGGAATCGGGTAACGATCTGAAATAGTTTTATCATTGATTTTTCTGAAATCGCAAACTACACGCCATTTTTGTTTTCCCGACGCGTCTGATTTTTTCGGGACAATCCAAATAGGTGCGGACCATGGACTGCAAGATGGACGAATTATTTGCTTATCTAACATTTCGTTAATTTGTCTTTGCACTTCGTCTTTTAAGGCATACGGGTATCGATAAGATTTGGTATGAATAGGAATTTCGTCAGTAGTCCGTATTGTGTGTTTTATTTTGGATGTGAAACTTAATTTGTCACCGGGTTTTAGGAAAATATCTGAAAATTCTTTACTAAGTTTAACTATGGCTCTTTTTTCTTCCGCGTTCATGTGTTCGGTGCGAATCAAGTTTTCTATTTCACAACTATTTTTATTTGACCAATTTCTGTTATTTTCGCTAAAATTTTCCATAGTATATACCTCATACAAATTTGATTCAAAAGGTTCTACAGGTATAGGTTCAGATAAAGTTACCGAAATAGTTTTTTCGCTATGATTTTGTACTTCTATTGGTGCAAAACCATTTTTTGATGCTGTCAAAATTTGAGGTATAAATAGGTTATTAATTTTGCCTGGTTTTGTTAAGATTTCTCCCTCATAAATAGTAACAGGAATATTTTTTACAATTTTTTCATACGGGCCTACCGAAAATGAAAAATATACATCTGTCGGTTGTCTGTGTTTAAAAGGTATTTGCATGTTTTTCCCTATTAGTTTTTTGTTAATAAGATCAATATTTAAATTCATTTTTATTAAATCAGAAAGTCCTAGAACGCCGTCAAAATAATCGTGGAAATCAAATAAGATAAAATTTATTTCTTCTTTCGTACCAAATTCGGAGAATGCAGGTACTGATGCCTGAAATTGGGTAGTCTGGCATCCCACAGCCGTTTTAATAATATTATCTGATTTATAAATACAATTTGGGTAAAATTTTTCGGCAATAGACGGATTTAGTATTGACCGCGAACTACCAGTATCAATAAGTAATTTAATTTTTGGGTTTTTTATTTCAACATACGGCAGAGCATTATTTGAAGAGATGTTAATTTCTATTAAGGTTGCTGGTTTTCGGGGCTCATTTCCTGAAAATTTTCGGAATCTTCCGGCTCGATTTCACCCGAACTTTGATTTATATAAATTTCCGATTGATCGCTATTTTCGAGATTTTCATTGCTATTGTAAAAAGGATGTTCATCATAATAATATGTATCAGTAACCGGATTTAGAGTATTTTGCTCTTCGTTTCGTTCGTATTCGTTTGAGTAAAGTTCCTCGAAAACGAAATGCGGTCTCTGATTTTGTTGATTAGAAAAATTTTGGAAGTTCGATCTTTGTAAATTTTGGTTCCAGTTTCGGTTTGTAGCAACAGTTGGATTTCTCGATGTTGTTGACATCGGAGTTGGTTTTGGGAGTTGCTGGTGAGGGGTTTGGTTTGGTCTAAACACGTTTTGTGGAGGTCCAAACACCTGTCGGTTGGTAGGGAATTTCCGGGTTTGTATTTGTCTTGGTTGTACATTTATTGGTCGATTAGTCCATGCAGGTCTTTGACCAAATTGGGAATTTGTGTAATTTTGTGAATAATGTGGTTGTTGAACTTGTAAATTTTGCAAAAATTGATTCGAAGTAGAATTTAGTGGATTTTGAATGTTATTCGGCCTAAATATGTGTGTATTGTATTTTTGAGGTTGTTTATTTTCATGGTTATTGCCGTAAAGTTTTTCAAAATTTTCATATTCAGTTACATATGCCATAGCGTCTTCTAGTGAAGATGGCCTTTTAAGATACATATTGTTTCTGAGTGTACCACTACAACCCGCAATAAAAGTATTTAATGCCGTTTTTTCGTAGTGATTTATTTGACAAGTTTTTTGAATATCTGATAAAGTTAAATCATTGCTAATACGCTGGAAAACGTTACTTCTTAAAATTTGCACCCTACTTCCGAAATCAATTAAATTTTCATTTTTATTTGGTCTGGTTCGTGTGAGCTCTTGGACTAAACAATCTACATCACGTCTATCAGAAAAACATTGTAAAAGCGCAGCTTTTAATTTATCCCAATCATCTAATTCAACACGTCGGCCAACCATATATTCTGCTTTGTCGCATAATTTTTCTTGAATGCATTCAAAAACGTGTTGATTTAGATCACTATCATTAAAAGTTTTATAATTGTTGACCAGGTCATCGCATCTTTTTATAAATCTATTTAAACTATTACTATCTCCGTTATAGGATTTAATATTTTCCATTTTAGATCTAAAAAGATCCCAATTTACTGCTTTAACAGTGGCAGTTGTTTCATTAGTTGCCATTGTTATGTGCTAAATTAAATCAAGTAAATTTAACAGAATAATTTGCAAGATATCTGTTTAAAATAATACTTTTTTCTGTCACTAAGCAAAACACTTTTTTCTGTCACTTTCTCTGCGAGAAATGAAAACTATTTTGTTTTGAATTGATTCTAACCTACTTGTCTTCAATAGACTGCGAGATGAATTTTGTGCTATACACTGCCCTACAACTATCCCTACCAAAGTCCTAATCGAAGGGTTTGGAAAGGGGCGAAAAGGAAAAGGCACTTACTTTGAACGAAGTCGTCGTTTGGTATCTCCTTCCCTTCTCCGATCCTCTGTCAGTCCCTGTGTATTCGGTGCCGGTCGTTTGAGGTTCTTTCAGGATCAGCGCCAAAGGGGTTGAAGCCACCAAGTGATTTAAATGTCCCAAAGATTCGGTAATTTAACCACCGCACTAATCCTACCGACTGCGCCACTTAAATAACTTCGACACCGAAATATCTTTTTAAAACAAATTTTATTTACGTTAAAATACAATTTTGATAAATATGTCTGTTCAAGACGAGATTACAACAGAGAATGAATATGTAAAATGTAATAATTGTCTTTTTAGAATATTATGTTGACTTGACACTCTTCGGAGAATCGCAGGCCTGGGAAAGTGCTGAATTGGCAGGTTCCATGGTAGCCGGTACACATAATTCCCTGCTTAACTCCTCTTCTTATCTGGATGCCTGGCACTGTGGTTTTGCCGACACTGATGGTTGTGTGGCATCCAGTTAAACCTCCTATAATAAATTTCCTTAGCCTGGCGTCGACGGTGAAGCGCCGCAGGGCACGCTCAATGGAGGAGTGCGGCACGGTGTCGAAGGCTTTCCTCAGATCCAGTGAAGCAATGGAGTAGGGCTTGGTAGAGTCACGGCAGTCCTTGATGGCAGTCTGGAGAATCATGGAGTTGGCCATGGTTCCATCCAGGGAGATGAAGCCTCGCTGGGCAGCATGGAGGGGAAGGGCGGACAGGCGGGCAGCCAGGATTCTGTGTAGGGTCCGCACCAAGATGCTGGCCACTGTGATTGGTCGCCAGGATGAAATGGCAGCCGAGTCGGCGCCGCCTTTTGGGATCAAGGTGGTCCGACAGGCTTTCATGGCGGCAGGCGTAATGCCAGTGAACAGCATCGCGTTGTAGAGGACGGCGAGGTGCTCGACGGGCAGCTTACGCAAATCGGCCGCAGTCATACCATCAGGGCCAGCAGCATTAGAGGCTTTAGGGTCCTTGAGCGTCTTTTTCAGTTCCTGCACGATGACGGGTAGGTATAGATCGCCAATAGGGGCTTTCGTATCTTCTATCAGTTCACCGTCGGGGTTTGGGATGGTGGAAAAGACAGCCTCGTAATGTTCCCTGACTGCATGTGGATCAGGAACCTCGCCTAGTGCACCCGGTTCCAGGCCTTGGGTGATGAGGCCGGCCAGTGATGCCCGATCTTTGGTGAACAGCTCTTGGTAGCGTTTGTACCTGTGGGCACGCTGCTCCCTGGCTGTGGCAACCCGGTTATTTGGTGGTTGGTTCTGGTCGGTTTGGGGCCTCCGTGGGGCTTGGGCTTCCAGATTAAGCCAAGCATGAGGCTCAGGGTCGGCTCGGCATCATCGGGGCCTTCCAGTAGTTCGGCGATTAGGGCCTTTAGGTGGTCGTCGACGTTGGGTCCGGTGGAGAGAACTTGAAGGTAAGCTCTCACAGGGTCGACTTCTTCTGGTTGGCCTGGAGGTTCGGGTGGGTCATCGCCATCAGGAGTGGGTGGCGATGGTGGAGGTTCTCTGGATGGTGGCCTCCGGGGTGGAGTGTCGGCTGCTTCGGGCGAGACGGGTAATCGGGCCTGGAGGGGACTGCGCGGTGACTCTTGGTGGTTGCTGTCTTCCTCGGATGAGGGAGAGGAGGGGGGACCTGGAGGTGACGCTCTAGCAGTTCGTCTGGTGGAGGGGCCTGCTCGGCTGGTTGATGCCACGGCTGCAAGGGGGGGGGACGGGTGGCGGGCTTGACGCTCAATGCAGGACCTGGCATCGAGGTATCGTCGGAGTTTCCGGAGATTCCTTATCTTGTCCACAGAGTAGTTGAAGGTCCTTGAGAGGTGGACGTTGATTGGGGAATCTCCATGGTATGCCACCTCGTGTCGGGCGATTTCGAGCACCTCGAGCTGGGAGAAGGTCTCGTTGCGCCGGTTGTCATTGTCCTCGAGTTCCCTTTGGTAGGTGGCCGCATGGGCTTTCCTTACATGTTGCTGCAGCCCGGCGAAGGTTTGGAAGGATCTTCCACAGGTCCTGCAGGTGCTGTCCTTGTGGCAGTAAAGACGCCGGTGCTGCTGCAGGCTATTGGAGTTGGGGAACTGTTTCTTGCAGTCTGGGCATGGGCGTGGGGCGTCCAGGTCTGCCTCGGGGTTAGGCTCGGTGGCGTTTGACATGAAGGCCGAGTCCACTTTTGGTTGAGAAGGCCCTTTGGCAGATCGGGCATGGATGGGCATCAGGAGTGTTGTCAGAGTCAGAAGAGGAAGAAGACATCTCTGAAGGTGGCCGGTTGGCTGGGCACTTGGAATTTTCAAGTACCTAGAAAAAATAGCAATAAAATAAATTAAAATATTGCTTGGGTAGCACCAACAGGGCAATCTGAACCGCTAACGGTAGGGGCCTCAGCTTCGAGAGGCGACAGGGGGCGGCCGGGAGGCGTCATGGGAGCCTGGTGAAACGGTAGCAATCTGGAAAGGGTCTTCCAGAGTCAAAAGACGTTCTTCCGTGTGTTCTCACAAGGTCCCTGTAGACGGCCTCGATGTTGAAGACTTCGTGTCGACGCTCGCATGTCCGTTGGACCAGAGGAAGCAGAAGGTCTGGATCGGTTGGCAAACCAGCACGGCGGAGGGCCAGGCGGTCCACGAGGTCCGGAACTGGGAAGGCGACGGATGATCCTCGTGGATGCAGGGTCCTGATTAGGTGGCGCAGGGCTGGGAGAAGGTGTTGTTGGTCCTCCAACCTGGATAGCCGGTAGCAGTCCTCTAGGTCCGTGTAGATGGCCTCAACGATGGTGGGTGGCGTCGCTGCCTGGGATGTGGTGGAGGCATCTGGGGTCCGTGTCCGAGGGTGGATGGCATTGTCATCGGCATCTCCATTGGAAGGGTCGAATCCCAAGACGCTGAGGGCTAGTCCGAAGGTCAGACGGAGAAGGCGCTTCATTCTGCGGCGGAAACTAATGTTATTCCTTAGCCTGGATACCGGGTACTGGAAGGTCCATAGGTCGTCCACCATCCGCTTCGGGAGGGCGTCCACTTGGTCGGGTTCCGATTCGGTGGCGGCCACAGTCGGGTCGGGAACGGCATACTTCATCCTCCATTCGGCAGCTCTCTTAGCATCCCTGGCGAGCGTGGAAGGGGCCTTCTTCTTTTTTGGGACAACTCCCTGGCTGGGTCGAAAGGGCTGGTGTTGTTGGCCCAGGTTTGAGTCCTTAGCGGACTCTCTCCTCGATAAGGTTGCCGGGGGTTGTTCCATTGAAGAGGGATAAAGGGCAAGCGGATAAACAGAAAGAAAGTGACCAATATGAAGTCACAGTTACAGAGACACCCAGTACAGTAAAAAAAAGCGATATCGAATATAAAATTGAACTTGAAACTTTAAAGAACTGCTTATATTAAAAAGTAATTAAGTAATTAGGAGCATGCAGTCGTCAACAGTTTATTTTATTGTTTTATTTTTGAAACAATAACAAGGTAATTAAGTGATTAACCGTGAATTGTAAAAAAAAACAAAACAAATTGAAATTAGGACAAGTGCCCTCGATATTCAAATGCAAATTAAATATTTTTTATAAGGCCAAAAAAAAAATAAAATGGTCCCTAGAATGTAGGGGGTTGGGGATGATGAACAGGGCTAAAAGGGAAATAGTAGCACTGAACAATATTACCAGGAGAAGAGGCATTATCGAAAGGCCCAGGGACGGATGTTATGTGGTGCAAAAAATAAAAGAAAGGAGACGACGGGGTTAATAGGGCCTTAATGGCAATAAGGGGTACAACCCGTCGGTCGGGAGGGCTCATTAAATAAGTGTCGGTTGCATGTCCTATTTGAGAGGGATAAATTTGAATTGGAAGTAATGCGGTATCATAAAATAATAAAAACAAGAAAGAGAAATTTATGGGGCTTAAAACAATATATAAAAAAAAACTACTGCAAAAGCAATTGAAAAATTTTGATAAAAAAAGGCGAACGAGAAGAACAAAAGTTCCTCTACGTTCGCCAATGTACGGACTTGCGTGTACTGGTAAAAAAACATCACAGAAGGCGTTTAAAAATTTAAAAACACAAAACACCCCCAAACACAACCCCCCCGGCACCGTCGACACGCATTAGCAATGCATTTGGCAACCAAAACACACGCTAAGGGTAGCACTCGATTTTAACAAGCACCACGGTGGATGCCAACGCGATACTTGGTGAATGCAAATTTTATGATAGCAGACGGAGCGCGCAGCACAACCGTTCGCTACGACGGTCAAGATATATATGCGCATATAACATATATCGACAATAAAGTTTATTAGCCAACTTTTTCCTTGTAATAACTTAAAGTCATCTGACAAAATTTCCTTTACGTCACACTCAGCTTGGCTAAAATGAGCTATTGTAAACTTTTTTTCTTCTCTTGGGATGTAATATTTTACGTCGTTAACCAGACCGTTTCCTAAATATGATATTTCTTTATTTGTTTGCCATTTGCATGGTACTACTGACAGATACACCTTCGACAAATATGGCAGCACATAAGTCATAAAAAACAGAGTTCAGTTTTGGCTCAATTCCTCCCCATAGTGATTTGTTCCTGTAAATCCTTGTTATATGTAGTCCCTTTTTTGAATAGATTGTAAAATCGCACCATCGTCTGTCGGTAACTTCCAAAAGACACTGAATTTGTAAATAATAGTCACTGCGAATTTTAAGATTTCCATTCTTGTCACAGTACGGGAGTTTTTCTAAGGAGCATGCTGCCAGTGGGTCCAAATTTTTTATTGTGTATGGACATTTTATCTCGACTATTCTTTCTTCTCCGACTAGGCCATCCGGAGAACCGGCAATAAACTGCTTCTTGTTATGAATCCACAACCCAGATGACCTACATGCGTTTCTCGTTTTATTTTGGTAGTCTTCCAATTCGATATTTTCGATAATTATACCGTATTTTACCGAAGGTAGATTTTCAATGCATGGTGGATTAATTATTTCTTCTGCCAATTTAATTAGCTTAGTCTCTGCAGTTGCTTTAACTATCTTTTCAATAATGGAGGCTGTTATTCTTTTCCGTCTTTCTTGTCTCCATTTGTCGTTTGATCTTTGGCCTGTTGTGTCCATTTCCAATTTTTGAATTTCTTCTTTGCTTAAATTATACTTTTCTTTTAAGTAAGCTTCGCACGATTTAACAACATCAGGCAAATTGACTTCCCTTTTAACTTCGCGTTCTCTGGTGTTCTTTTCATATTTAGCCGAACTGTTATTTTTCACACAATCTTTGCACGTAAATAATTCTACAGCAAATGAAGATATTTTAGCGCACGTTTGATGTGTCTATTGGTTACAAATGTCACACTGGATCCAATCGATTAATTCTTTTAGATTTTCGTCATCATATTTATTGCAGTATGAACACAAAATATCTTCATATTTTATTTCAAACGGACCCGTGGAAGGTAAATTCTTCTTTAGGGGCATTCTGCTTCCTTCCAAAACTTTTGCTAATGAGTTTCCTGGAAAATGGTTAGGTTTTCTTGCCGTTTGCTTCTTTCTCCACTTTTCTTGCGAAAGAATTCCCTTGTCATTTTTGTTTAATACTACACATTGTTCAGTTTTCTGTAATACTACATTTTGTTTCGCGCATCTGGTGTTTTTGATTTCGAAGGTTATTTCTTTGGCTATAGCCAGCACATATTTTCTATTTAGTCTAAGAACACAACTGCATTTTTGATTCACTTGATTGTTGTTAATATCTTCTTTCACTAACTTAAACCACCTTAAACTTACTTAAACGTTTATTTTTTGTCAGAAGTATAGTCCACATTGGTAAGTACGGAATATATTTTTTGAATATGTTTTTTGATTTGGATTAATCATTACTAATTATTATCTTAGATATTAATCTTTTTAAATATATGTAAAATGAGTTTGATTCACCTTTCGCATTCGAAGAAGAGGGAGTAAAGCGGTTGGTTTCTGGTCCAGAATTTCCACTTAGATTTCTAAATTCAGATTGGTCAGGAGTTTTTTTTTAATATCTGCGATATTGTATGCAACGCCTCTTTGGATCTTTCAGTTCCAAATTTGGAATTTTACAGCACAAAAAAATGTTCAAACCAAAAACAAAAATCCGACCGCGAAGTAATGGTATAGGCAACAGCGATAATATCTTTTACTACTTGTCTTGATTCGTCATCACTGAAATTATTATCCACATCTGAAGACATTAATTTGAATACATGAAAACAACACAGCTGAATTTTAATAATATGCGGAAAATTATGTGCATCAACAATATTATCAAAAGATATTTGAATGTATTCATTAAGTTGTAAATTATTCCAGGCTAGACAGGCAGCATTAATAAGTGCAAAACTAAAATCGACAACTACTACGTTAAAAACGGGCCACTTTTTTATTTCTGCTAAGCAAAAGCATTTAAATCTAAAAAGCCAAGTTGCAATTGAACTAGCATCGTGATTTTCAGAAACCATTTCTATCACTGGACCTATGCGATTGTTCTGATTTACTTGTACAACGCCAGCGTAATAATAAACCCGCTTAGACGCTTCATAAGGTTTTCAAATAATACTGCCAGTAGCCTCCAAATGCAAAACTGGGTCATCCGAACGTCTTTGTAGTATACTAATTTGTTCTTTGCTGTAAATGTAAGCAAAAAATGGCATGCCAACACATTTGATATACTCGTGGTGTACCTTTCGCATTTTTACCAGATCCAAAAAATCATCTTTATCTCTATCATTCGAAGCCATTTTCTCTGATCTAAGTTTCCTGTAAACGGCATCAGATTTTATTTGATCATAGTTACCTTTTTCTAAAGAATCTGTATTAAACGATAATTCATCATTCTGCCTTGTTGCAGAGGTTTTTGGTAAATCATTTTATTACCAATATATTTTCTTTCGTCGCCTCTCAATTGAGACGTTGTGTTCTATATGATTGAAATCTTTTGAAGAGCTACATATGTCAAGATCAATATAATCATCTTGTTTGGATACATTTTTGGCCGTAATAATAAATGATTTACATGCCCTATGAATACAATATGCGTAAATTTTTAAACTGCCTGATAATTTTAAATATCTGTGATGTTTAAAGTATAAACGACAGGTATTATTAACCGTTTTAAGTTTATTATTTATTAAAAGAGAATAACGACCTCTAATTAATTTATTATTTGAGCAAATATAATTAAATTAATTTTTGCACATCTTAATAGAGCCCTCGTAAAAATTACAGGTTAAAAAGGAAGGCCTTTTGAGGCTACTGTCTTTCAAATTTCTTGTTCCACTAGGCAAAATTTTGTTACTATTTTCATACGTAGAATCTGAAGGATTATCAGTTCCATCCAACGGACTCACAGATTGTTTACTGTAAAGTTTCGGTTCACTTTCATTAACTTCTAGCGAACCAAGTTCAATATTGTCGTACATTGGAGTACTTAGGGTATCTTCCTTGTTATTTTGGTTTATATATTTAATATCTTGAAATTTATTTTCCAAACAATAATTTAAAGCATTTTCATTTACCTTTTCGAGCGCTGCCGAATCGAATGCGACTTCGATTTGATCCAACATTAAATCGTTTTTATTTACCTTTTCGTCAGCTAGTTCCTCAACACAGTGCATTTGCACACCATTTTCGTTTATCTTCTTGACTGATGGTGTACCTGACGAAAAAGTTTCATCGAACGGACTCACAGATTGTTCAGGGTAAAGTTTCAGTTTACTTTCGTTAGCTTCTGGCGAACTAAGTCCAGTACTGTCGTATGGTGTAGTAGTTAGGGTACCTTTATTGTTATTTTCGTTTTCATATGCAATATGTTGACGTTTATTTTCCAGGCAACAATTTGAAGTATTTTCACTCATCCTTTCATGCGCTGCCGACTCAAATGCAAAAGGGATGTCGACTCGGTCCAATATTGAAACATTATTATTTATCTTTTCGTCCACTGGTTCGTTAACACGATATAGATGAACATTATTTTCCTTAATCTTTTTGATGACTGGTAAATCAGATAGGTAAGATTCGTCTAATTCTAAATCATCATCGTTTATTTTACGAAGGTTCCTCAGAACCATTTTTCGGTACTTATTAGAATTCTTTTTGGTGTTTTTTAGTTTAAATATTTTACAAATATCAGGAAAAACATTTTTCCACGTTGCAATTTTTTTCAAATTTTCAGCGCGTAATCCCTGATCCTTGATAAAATTAACAATGTCACACGACACACCAGGGAATGCATCATTTAAGGGATTTCCTTGTATTTTTAATAATGCTCTAAAGTTATGTTTGTTTCTCCTTATTCCCATAACAATTGCGAAACGAAGTTTGGGACATGTAGACCCATAAAATATCTTAGCTGCATTACGAATTATGGTACTGCTTGCGGTGAGTTGTGTAAGTTCACTGTAGCACAGTAGAAAGTTATTAAAATACTGAGCTAACAGACCTAAATCAATTTTCGATTTCGGGGCCATTGCAGCTGTTGGATATTTTCAGCAATGCCAATGTTCAAAGAAGAAAGTAAAGAACCTAACGATAAAGTAGCCTTAAACGCAGTAACTACTTTAAAACTACTAATTAAAATATGTAGTACATAAAATCACTTAAATTTGTCACCAGCAATTTCAAAATGATCAATAAAATTTTACTGAACAAATAACAGATTCATTTACACCAACAATAAACTAATGAGAGTTATAGCAACAAAAAACAATAACCGATCAATAACTCAGAACGACTTATATCAGAAAGCTATTTGCAGAACTATTTTGCCGAACGCGTTTGGTGCAGACCGAAATATTACTTGTTATAGACCGTGAAGCGGTCTATATACCCCCGCCACCGTATACAGACAAGACAAGTAGAAGCAGTAAGCACTCTCGCTCAAGGCCAGTGTTGCCAGGTAAAAAAAATAGAAATCACCAGAACATGACGTATAAAATCACCAGATTTGAAAAAAAATCACCAGATTTGAAAAAAAATCACCAAATTTGAAAAAAAAATTACCAGAAATTTTAAAAATTCGTTTTAATCGCATAATTGAATAAAAGAAAGATACGAAAATAAAGATTTCATATAATTGAAAGTTTTAATTATGACAATAAAAGAGACATCAATAAAATTTTGTATTCCTCGAGTGAAAATATATTTCTTGACATAATGGAGGATAAATCAATTATTATTTACATATTCGCCATTGTGTCAAGATTACTTAAATTATTGTTTTTTCCAAAAGGCATGACCTGCTATTTTTAATCT